>QEPC01001041.1:306944-326375 GCA_003113815.1 Sphenodon punctatus | reverse complement strand
CGCGGCGGCCGCAGTGACCCCGCCGCCTGCCCGTCTCCCTGGAGGGCGGGCGGGCGGCGGGGTGCGTGGAGGGGGCGGGGCCGTGCAGCCGCACGTTGCGCCGCGGGGCCCCGGCCCCTCCCACTTTCCCTGCCGGGATCCCCCCGGCACGTCTGTTGTGCTGTTACGGGGTGACCCCGGCGGGTAACGAAGCCGGTGGTTCCGGTACGGGGCCAAAGGGCCCCGTATCATCTGAAATCACCCTTTGTCTTTTGTTGCTGAATTTGTGTATGTGTTTGAGCTAAAAAAAAGTACCCGCAAAAAAGGGCATACCCAATAGGGGTGTGCGAACAGAACGGGGTTTGGATGTTTGGCCGTTTGGTTGTTCAGTTCGGGAACCAAGTTCAGGTTCAGTTGTTCGGTTCTCGAATCGAGTTCGAGTTCGGTCATACAGTTCGATTCGGGATAGAATTAGGTTCAGGATTAGGTTCGGGACAGGATTAGGATTAGATTAGGGACAGGATTAGGTTCAGGATTAGATTCGGGACAGGATTAGGTTCGATTAGGGACAGGAGGATCACCTCAGAATAGATATTCTATCAGGGGGTGTAGCTGGAGGCTCATCCTCTCTGGGCTGCACTCATGCTGTTACCCATGCCGGGAGCTTCTTGGTCTCACCCTTACATGGCATGGCTGCCAGTATCGCCCCCCCTTACTGGCTGCCACCCACTGCCAGTAAAACAAATGGTGGGGAGAAGAGTGCAAGGAAGAAATCCGGCATCCTTGTTGTCATTGGACAGGGGGGTTGGCCTCCTCAGAGGAGGATAATCCCTTTAATTGCCCCAGGCTCATTTGGAGCCCTGTAGCAATGGGAGGGAAGAGGGGGAACAGTCCTGCCCTCTTTTGCCTGTCACCACATGGAGTTTATGAGATGGTGGGGGGGCTTACCTGGCTCCCCCACTTCACCCAGGTTGAAGGAAGGGAGGGAGAAGGTTTGGGGGGAGACTGCTCTGCTCCCACCCCACCTCCACTGCATAGTAAAGGAGGAGCGAGGAGATACAAGGACTGGGATACTTACTGGCCACACAGTGCTCTGCAGCTATGGCTGCCTGTGGTTTGCTATCTCAGAATGTCCCCCCCTGCCTTCTGCCATTCAACCATTGGGCATCAGGGAAGAATGGAAAGCCTACGGCACCACTCCTTCTCCCCTGTAAGTCAGTTGGATCATGCAAGACTGCATGCGCATCCAGCTCCCTGCAGATCACAAGCCAACAGAAGAAGAAAATAGGGGCTGAAGGTATCTTCACGATGTGAGGCTTCTTTCATGGCAAAAGTGGGGGTTAGTAGGCATCCCCTGCGAGGTGCACCTGTTGTACTCACCCCTGGGTGCAACCTCCCCCATTCCTTGTTCCTTCCACCTTAAGGGAGTGGGAACCAGGACCCCCCAGGGTCCTTGAAGCACTTTCCCCCCCTTGGTTATCCAAGCACTCCCCATTGACTAGCCAACCAGCAGTGCACCTCTCCTTCCTGAAGCAGTGCAAGTGTCAGTGGGACTTGGGCTGCAGCAGCAGGAAGGTAATGGCACAAGTTTTCCCCCCAGTAGATTTACAGTAGATGTAATTTTCTTCTCCCCATCTTGTTCCCCAGCCGGGTCAGGATCTGTGGGAGGGTGATTTATATTAGATGTAATTTCTGAGATGTATTGCTACCCAACACCTGAAAATGACTTTTTACTTGTGGTCAATTGGGACCAGGACAGGAAGGATGGCCTCTTCTTCGCTTATTACAGCTTTATGTGGCTGGAAACTACTGCTGGAGCTTCTGCAAATAAAGGTGTCTTGTTAAACTGGAAAGGCAAAGCAGAAATGAGTGAGGATCTGTGTGTGGACTGGTGGCTAATTGTGAGTTCATACTCATCGGGAGGAAGCAGTGGAGGAAACTGAAAACCTTAGTGGATGTGAGAATCTTTAATTTTGCAAGAGAGCAATATAGGCAAATTCAAGTTATTCCACAATTTATTTAAAACCTGGAGGGAGGTTGCTTTATTATTCATTTACTAATCTAGTACAGGCTTTCACTTGCATATTGCAATCAGATTTTTCTTGGCAATTCCTAACTAATTTTGTCAGGTTGCTAATTGATCCTGAGTTGACCTGATGCTTAATTCTGTCAGAAAGTTGCATTTTGATTTTCTCTTTCACTTAGTAAAAACATCTCTCCCCATGAACCAGTTCTTGAAATTTTGGCTAAAAATTATAACTTCATTAGTTCTTTCATGTCACGATGTTCAAATGGCCCATGGCCCACAATCAGTCGTTAAATTCTGGGAGTGGATTGGGAAGTATTAGGCCATACCTTTCATTTTACTGAAGTCCAGGAACATACATCATTAGAACTCCAGTCTCTAGTCCTAATAATTCTTCCTGTGAGCTAATGATATCCCATTAAATGGCTGATACTGGAGAGAGAAGGAGGATAGTTTAGAAAAGCCCATTTTTTTTCCATTGCTACAGGCAATGTAAGAAGTGGAAGATCCCTTTTTGCCAACTTCTTGGGAACCTATATGCAGCATTGGGAATTCATAGGTTATGAACATCCCTTCCCATTTCACAGTCCATGCAAAACAGTATTAAGGACATGATTTCTTATGGTCCTCAAACTCTTCGACCAAGTACAAGAAGAAGGATTCAACATTCTTGGATATCTTCCAAGGCCTCTGTCTAGAAACCATTTCCTTCAGAACAGCCCCATAGATGCAGAGCATCTAAGTGTTTCCAAAATTGTAGCATAAATAGATTAAACAAATGGTCTGAGCTCAATGCAGAACAGTATTCCCATTTCTGTTCTGTGAAAACTAAATTTTAAATCTCATTGGTTATCTGTTGCAGACAAGGACTGCAACTTCAGATGTTCCTTTCCTATTTTCAGGCACTCCAAGGTACTTGTGGGTATCTTCTTGCAGGTACTCCAACATATATTTGTTTGGAGAAGTGGAATCAAAACAAAATTGTCATGTAACACTAAAATAAATCAGATTGAGAAAAGCATCAAAGTGTGTATCAAGGATATGGCTGACTCTACAGCTGTAAATAATTGTTCAGCTGACTGTCTCCCCAAGCCCTAGACAATCCCCATCCACTAGAGACTCACTTATGGATGCAGTTAGTCTCAATGCTAAAGATAATTTATTCACAGATATTATTCACATTTCAGGCTAGTATATGCATCTGAAATTGGTATGTATGCATATTCAGACACGTTGGGGGCATTCCAACAGCCTATGTATGCCACCTGCAAGAACTGCACACAGGAGAGAATGCGCACAGCACAACCCCGGCAGCTGTACTTACATGTGCGACTCTTGCATGTGCGCATTCTTACCTGAGTGCAGTGCCTGCGGGCAGCATATATCGGCCATTGGATTGCCCCCTCTGATTTTGATACTTTCTTTATTTTGCTGTTCCAGTTATATTTTGGTTACATCATTTCTGTAACTACTCATGCATAATAGCATTGAGAGTGCCAACATGTCATAAATGAAATACCAAAATGAGTGAATAACTAAACTGAAGAGGGGAAAAAAAAAAAAACAGACAAAAAAGAATGGACTCCACCCCAAGCCCCATGGATCCTGCATGCATATGCATGCGTTTTACACAGGACACAATGTGCATGCAATAGGGACACTGATTGACACATCCAGGCTGGGCAATTGTTATCACAATCACATCCTGCAGAACTGTGGCAGAGGACATAAGAAAATCCCCCATTGGATCTTTCCTAAGGAGATGCAGGGGTGTGCACCAGGGGCCCATTTCATTTTTTTGTTTTCATTTTTTTAATTAATTTTTTTGTTCATCTGATTTTTGTTATTGAGCATTTTCATTTCTGTAATTTTCCATTGCTTTCAATTAGAAATGTATTTCTGCCTTTAATATCTTCAGCTTTCATCTGATTTGCATGGAATTGGGAAAAGTTATCTCTCTACCTAGGGTGATCACCCCTGAAAAATTTCATAAAGACTGGATAAAGGGGTCCAATCTTATAACTGATTTAATGTCATGGTTTGTGCACAAATTTCCAGATGTAACATCTTTATTTTCTTTCCAATTTGGATTAATCCTGGGATTTTTGTACCCCTCATTGAAGGGATCATCCATGACAATTTTCGGAAAGATTGGGTAAAGGGTCGTGATTTTATAAGTAATTTAATTATTTCATGGTTTACACACACATTTCCAAATGTAACATCTTTGTTTTCCATCTAATTTGGATGCAATTTGGATAGTTTGTGCCCCTCACCAAAGAGTCATCTCTACTAAATTTCAAAAAGTTTGGATAAAGGGTTCCAATTTTATAAGCAATGAATGTTTTGTGATTTTAACATAAATGACTAATTTCCTTAAATCAATTACACATGTTGCCACTGTTTAAATTATAAAGATTTTACTAGATGCAGAGATCTGCTCTTTGGAGCATTTGTAGAGAGGGTGAATAAGATAGGAGGAGGTGGATGGAGAAAAGGTGCCAGAAGCACAGCCACTGGCATAGGTTTCAGTCATTGGCACCCCAAAGTCTGTGGGGGCATACATGGGGAAGAGTAGTTGCAGAGTTCTGCTTTTACGAGCACTTGCAGTGAGGCTGGAGACTGCAGCACACACACAAAGCACCCAACCGTCCTATGAGACACACAAGATCTTCAGCTTGGCAGAAGCTTATATTTCCTTTCCAACGTCCACTTGAAGCCTCCCTGATTGCCATGATTGGGTATTGGAAAGTTGGAAGCCTGGGCAGAATCTTCAGAGAATAAGCCTATACTAGGGATTCTCTTATGTTGATCACAGTAGTACAAGAAGGGTTTGTGATGCCAACAGGCCAACTGAAAAGTCAGTCATGTATCCTCATTCCAGGCTGTGCCAACCTCAATCCCCCTGCTTGTTACTGGGAAGCTGGAAGCACCTACTTAGGAAAGAGCCAATAAGAGATTTTATTTTCTCTTCTGTCACAGTGCTGCAGAATGTGTTTGGGATGCCAATTAGCCAGCCTGGATACGTCAATCATTTCTCTTGGTTGCTGGGCTGATTCCCCTTCCCCGCTGCCTTGTTTCCTGAAGTCCTGGTTATGTCCTGAAATTTTCGTTTTTGCCTCAAAACTTTCACAATTTGTATTTGTATGTCTTCCGTTAAAATCACAAAAGTTCAATTGCTTATAAAATTGAACCCCAGCCTTTAATCCAATTTTTCTAAAATTTGACAGAGATCATTTCTTTGGTGAGGGGGTACAATGAGTCCATATTTCATCCACATTGGATTTAAAACAAAGAAGTTACCACTGGAAATCTGTGCAAAAACAACAAAATATAAATTGCATATACAATTGGGACACTTTCTCCCATATTTATTGAACTTGTTAGGAATGAATTCGTTTGAGATTGGCACACACTGTCCAAATTTCATCCATGTTGGAATAGTAGAAAAGAAGTTACAGCCAAAAGTGCATCACTAACCATGATGCTTATAAAATTGGGACCCATTATCTAATCTTTGTGAAATGTGACACTCATAACCCTCACATAAGGAGTAAATACATATGCTCCAAATTTCATGTAAATCAGACAGGATGCAAAGATATTAAAGCCTGATATTTATGTCCCAAAATTTTAATTTTTTTAATTCTGAAAGTTTAATTTTTATTTCAAAATGTCATTATTAAATTTTTCATTTTTGTTTTTCTGATATTAATAACATGAAATGTTCACATCTACCAGTTTCCCAGTAATAAGAGGGAGTTCAGTGGGCACAGCACCAAATGAGGGTACATCGTTGAAATTTCTGCTTGCCAATTGGGATCACAAACCCATCTTGTACCACAGTGACAAAGATTAGAGAATCCTTCTTTTTAAATCATGAATATTTTGTTGCTTATAACATTGGGACCCTTTAGCCATTCTTTCTGAAATTTGTCATGGATGATCCGATCGGTTAGGGAAAGACCTTCCAATTTTAATCCAAACTGGATGAAATGCAAAGACATTACAGCTAGAAAAGCATGTTCAAGTAAAATGCTTATAACAGCAGTTCCCTTTTTTCAATCTTCCTGGAATTTGGCAGGGATAATAACCTCTGAGAGAGGTATAATCTTTCCAGGTTTCCTCCACATTGAATGGAAAATAAACAAGTTACAGCCAGGAATGCATGCACCACCTCTGTTATAATCACAACATTCTATTGTTTATAAAGTCCGGAGCCTTTATTAAATAGGGGTGTGCATTTCATTTTCATCATTATGATAAAGAAAACAAAAATTGTGATTTCTGTTTTCATTCTTTTAATAACAAAAATGACAAATAATAATGAAAACAAAAACAAAAATGATTTTCTAAAAAATAATGGGAAAAAACTGAAAAACGTATTTCCATCTGTACTTTTGTTGTTTCTTATTCAATTCTGATGAAACTTAGGGAGATTGTACCCCCAATAGAGGGAACTATGTGTACATCATTTTGAAATGATTGGCTAAAGGTGACCAATTCTAGAAACAATTGGTCCAGCTTCACAGGACCAATTGGTGGTGACTTCAAAGCAGTCATAGGGGGCAGCCCTGAGGCAGGCATAGAAGGGACATAGCTGGGACTTTGGGTATAGCAGCCCAGAAATCATGCTGAACAATTATTATCACAATCACATCATGCAGCACTGTGACAGAGGATATAAGATAATCTCTATTGGCTCTTTCCTAAACAGATGTTTCCAAATTGCCAGTAACAAGTGGGTGAGAAAAGTTGGGATGGTCACAACACAGAATGAGGTTATTTGATTGACATTTCTGCTGGCCAATTGGCATCAAAAACCGATCTTACACCACAGTGACACATAAGAGAATCCCTGATATAGGCTCCTTCTCTGCATATGCTATGCAGCCATATAGAATTGGAACCCTTTATCAAAACTTTCTGATATTTGGCAGAGATTATCCTGAAAATACGAGATACAGCTCTGTCAGATTTCATGTACATTGGTTGAACTACAAAGTTTTTACAGTCAGACATACATTTATAGGTTAATTGCATATACCACCAGGACCCTTTACCAAATCTTTCTGAAAATTGGCATAGATATTAAACATGGTGAGGGGTATAAAATTACCATGTTTCATACACATTATATGGGAGACAAAGAAGTTACAGCCAGGAATTTATATGCAGATTTTTGAAAAATAGCATAATTCAACTGTTTATAAAATCTAATTCCTTTATCCAATCTTTCTGTAATTTGGTACACTTAATGCCTTCCATTTGTGGTACACTTTACCCATAGATTATTGAAATATAATAAAAAACAAAAAAGTTATAGCCAGAATGTGTTTTCCATTTAAACCAATGGATATTGAAAACAAAAGCAAAAATAAAAATAAATTTTTTATATTTTTGAAAACAAAAACGATAGATTTAAATAATGAAAACAAAAAATGAAAACAAAAAAACCATGAGTCCCTGGTGCACACCTCTATTATCCAATTCTTCTGAAATTTGGCAGGAATAATGCCTTGGGTGTGGGTAAAATCTCTCCAAAGCAATGAAAAACAACTAAGTTAAAGCCAAAAATGTGTTTTCCATTGAGACCAATGTAAAACAAAACCAAAAGGAATAACGAAAACAAAAGAAAAACTAATGAAAGATTATGAAAACAAATACATTTTAATAATGAAAACTAAAGTAATAATGAAAATGAAAGAATTTTTTGTGAACATCCCTACTGGCTACCTTCTCCAGTTCAATGGTGTTCATCCAAAACAATGTAGCTTTCATAGCCCTCACTGTACACTGGCCATGGGTTGGCTATCATCTACTACAAATAGATTTTAGCATTTGAAACACGAAATTTCTAATTAATCACTGTGTAAGAAAGGGCTTACCTTAAATTATCAGTTTTCTTTTAATTCCCCTCACATTCCACTTCCCTTAGGTTTCTCTCTTTATCTCATAGAGAATGCTGAACATACCGCACTTAATTGTGAAAGCACTGAGGAACTTTCCTGTGATCCTCCAAAGCAGTGGAAAAAATGTACATTCAATATCGCCTTCCTGCCAGCATAATTGTCTCTTTTTCACAGTCACGGCTGCTCAAGGTGAGGGCCCAAGCTCCCATAGCATGTGCATTGACGAAGTAAGGCTGTAAAAAAAAATCCATAACTTTTTTTTTTCATTTTTCTTTTCAGTCCCAGTAATATTAGCTGAGAAGATATAAAATGTCCTGTTACAGCATAGTATACAAGAATCCTCTTAATTGGCACACCCCAGTGGAAACAGAATGTGTGCCAATTAAATGATCATTCCAATTATTTAAGCCTCACGAGAATACATTGTGCTGACAGGATTTATAATCATTTTCATTTCATGGATTGCCTTAAAAGTAGACTGTGATATCAGCTTCACATCTTAATTATCAAATTTAAATGATACTGATCCATTGATTTAGTAGGCATGGATATTTTGCCTTCTGTAACAAAATAGGAAATAATCTCCCAAATAAGCAACAGAACCTCATGATAAAACCAGAAAAATTGCTTCTACGTTACATGCTACATAATTTTTAAAAATGCCAATTAATTTACCATCTAAAACAGTCAAGTTCATTATTGTAGGATGATAACCCAGTGATATAGGTGGAATCAGAAGTGCATCACTTTAAAAAACAAACAAACACATTTATCCAATGAATATCTTTTAAATTCAGTGAGAAAATTATGTATTGGGCTCTATCAGTGATTCAAAGGAGTCAGTGAGAGTTTAGTTGTTGATTTCAGAGGGAGGAGAATCAGGCCGCCACTGATCATCATAAGTTAGGAGGAGCTATGGAATGGGACATAAGAAAAAAACAACAGCAATTGAACTAACCCACTGACTGATTCTTCAAAGGTCTGTATGCGGAGAAACTCAGTAAGGAGAAGTGAAACACAGGGAAAGACACAAGCATAAAAATGGAGGGGGTGGAAAAACAGAAAGGATTTGTCTCCCCTGAATTTGATGCGCAAAAGACAGGTCAGTCATTAAAATGGGTCCCCCACAATCTTACCAGTGATGAAAAAATGGAGATAGGTGTGTGTGAGAGAGAATGAGACAGCATTTGATTTAACTTAGGTCCATGCAGGCATTTCATAGTAGGGGGTCAGGGAGAGGAGATGGTCCCACTTGATTTGAACGGTTACTCCAAGCTAAGAGTTAAGAAATTGCAACATAAATGAAACTTTGGGCAAAAGTCACTGGTATTGTATTGAAGCCTCTGAGATAGAACTGAAATAAGTGCCCACAGAAATGAGTATATCTGTCAAATTTCTAGTACCCAAATCAAACTGAATATGTTGGGTACTTTTTGGTAGAGATGTGCGAACCGAATGGGGTTTGGTTGTTCGGTTGGGGAACTGAGTTCAGATTCGGTCGTTCGGTTCGTCCGAACGTTCGGGGGCGGGGGGTGTATCGGTATAAATCTCGTTTGGTCCCATAATCGTGTCAGGAGGAAACCAGAAATTTGAGTGCATGCAGAGCTTGTGTGGAGAGAGAGCATGTGTGTTGTGGCTGGCTGGCTGTGTGATTTTGTTTGGTGTGGTTTGACTGTGTTGGACTGTTGGTTTGGCTGTATTGGTTTGGCTGGTTGGTTGTGAGTTAGTGGGTGTTTTGTTTGGCTGACTGTTGGGAAGGGGAAAAAATGAAGAGGCTTAGGAAGGTCAAGGTGAAGGAGGAAGAGGCTGCAGCTGGACCTTCTGAGGTGTTGGAGGTGGGCTTCTCGTCAGAGGAGCAAGAGGGCACAGGAGGTGCTGCCAGGTTTGTAGACTTTATTTTTGTTTATTGTTCCATAGATCTTTGAGGACAAGAAGAATACTATCCTTTAGAGTGAGCTCACTGGTGTGCGGGTGGGTGGCTCTTCCAGCAGTCAGGCAGTCGGCACAAGCCAAAGGAAGCCCCCACCCAAACACGTGCAAGCCAGGGTCTTCAGTTGCCATCCCTAGCACCCCAAGTAGGGCAAGATTTGCACATGCCAGCAGGAGTCTCTCCAGTTGCCATCCAGCACCTAAAGAAGGGCAGGATTTGCACGTGCCAGCAAGGGTATCTTTCCAGTTGCCATCCTTAGCACCCCAAGAAGGGCAGGATTTGAACGTCCCAGCAAGGGTCTCTCCAGTTGCCATCCCTAGCACCCAAAGGAGGGCAGGATTTGCACATGCCAGCCAGGTCTCTCCAGTCGCCATCATCCCTAGCACCCCAAGGAGGGAGGACTAGAGGCATCATCATAAATAAATGCATGATATTACTTAGGTGTTATTATGTGTTCCTGTTTCAGAGAGGGTGATGATGCCACCACTGTCACTGGTGCCCAGGCCTCCAGAACCCCATCATCAAGGTGGAGCTAAGAGCCAAATGGTACCATTAGAACACCAATCAGCTGCACATCCTGACCGCAGAGGTGCACCTGGGCGCCCGCTTGTGGGTTTGCGTGGCCTGGTGCACTACACAGGCCCAGATAGCCAACCACGGCTGCAGGTGCTTCCTGGCCCAGCTCAGGGCTCAGTGGCTGACTGAGGCATACTGGCAGGCCTGGATCCGCAGCCAGAGCAGGGCTGCTGAGTTCTGCAAGGCGGCCGGGTGGCTCCAATGGCAGAGGGAGACCATGCGGCGTGTCGCCCTGCTTGCAATGCCCATTGCCCAGTGGGTTTGGGTCACAGAGCGGGCACAGGTGTGGTGGTCCTAGGCACTGACTCAGTGGGATGAGGCCGCCTGGAGGGTGCACTTTTGGATGGACAAGCTCACCCTACTGCGCCTTGCAGAGCTGCTCACACCATGGCTGGAGCAGCAGCACCCAATGAGAACCCCCATCCCCATGGTCCAGTGGGTGGCCATCGGAGTCTGGGCCCCCGCAAAACTCCTGCTGGTCAGTCTCCCAGCACTTCGGTGTCGGGCTGAGCACCGTAGCCTGTATCCTCTGGGATGTACGCGAGGCTGTGGAGGGCGTGCTCCTGGACGGGCAATCCATCTGGTGGACCAGGAGGCCGTGATGACTGGCTTCGTGACTGGAGGGTTCCCCAACTGCATGGGCGCCATGGACGGTACCGACATAGAGATCCTCCACCCCTCCACGGGGGAGGTCGCTGAGTATGTTAACAGGCACGGGTACCACTCCCTGCAGCTGCAGGCTGTCATGGACCACCTGGGGCAGTTCATCGACATCTTCACGGGCAACTACAGGTGCAGCCACAATGCCCAGATCATGACCATCTCCCCCTTCTATGCCCGGATGTACTGCGGGGACTTTGCAGACATGGGGATGACCCGGATCGAGGGGGTGCTCATGCCCCCCCTGTATCCTGGAGGACCCGGTCTATCCCCTCATGTGACTGATGAAGGTGTTCCCGGTCTGCAGGACCCAGGTGCAGGCACTGTACAATTCCTGCCTGTGTGCAAGCAGGACCATGGTTGATTGGGACTTTGGAACTCTCAAGCAGCACTGGAGGAGCCTTGCTGACCAGCTGGACTACACAGTGGAGACCTTGGCCCTGGTGATAGGTGCCTTCTGTGTGCTGCACAATGTGTGAGAGACCGATGGGGCAGCCCTGGAATACCCTGTGCCTCCTCGCCCTCCCAGACCAGTGCCTCTGTACGTGAACACCGACAACTCCTGGGAGTACCGTTATGCCAAGCGCGTCCTTGTCGCCCTGGCCAGGCATATGAGCTGGGAGGCTGAGGCGTGAGGGTGCTCAACCATGACCCCACAACACTGGGGCCCCTAGCCGCTCCCTGGGTGGTCCCCTCTGTGGACAATGACCCACATGAATGGACCACAGGAGGCAGTAGTGTTGCCCACCCATTTATCCATCCACCCAAGTACATGTGCCCCACACCCCCACCGCCACCGCCACCACCACCACCATGCTGATGTGCCCCCCCCCTCAGACCACTGTCCCCCTGTCCCCCACATCTCCAGGGCCGCCCCCTCGGCTGGCTTGAGGGCACCGCAGAGCTCTGGGAGCTCCCCTCCCCCCAGCTGTCTGTGTCCCCAATGGTGTCCTGGGAGGCCTCGGTGTCCTGAGGGGCTGGCAGTGGTGGGAGGGAGGGAACCCCAACCTGAGGGGCCCCCCTGGGTGGCTGCTCCCTCTGGAGGTCTACAGGGACTGGGAGGTGGATGCACGGCCCCAGCTGGCATGGGGGCGGCTGGGGTGGTTGGGGAGGCAGTGGGGGCACCGAGGGGCCTGGCATGGGGCCCTGGGCAGGCAGCGTTCCCAACGGGGTGGCTGCCATCACATATGCACTCATGGTGCCAGCGTGCAGGAGCAGGGAGGTCCCAATGTCATGGGACCTATCCATTTTTGCGGAATGCTCCCGCACCATCCCCTTGATGGCCTGTTCCAGCCGTCTAAACACCTCTACCTGCCTGGTGTGGTCTCGGAGCTCCTGGCTCTGTTCCAGGCACACCTCTGCCTGGAGCCTCCAGTCCCTTGCCTCTGCCTGTTGGATGGAGCGCTCTATAGCCGCTGCCATGAGGTCCACGGCCGCTATAATCCACTCCCTGGGTTCAGTAGGGATGGGCAAACAGATCACGGTTCGTGTTCGTCTGTTCGGCTCGGTTCAGCTTCATTCAGTCCGTTTGTTTGGTTCATCCGTTCGGTTAGTTCGCCAAGTTCGGGTTCAGCCATTCAGTTTTGCTGTTTGGTTTGGGTTCGGCCCTATAGGAAATGTTTTGTTATGGGGGTTTTTTTGTTTGTTTTTTACATGTTTTTTTGTTTTTTATTTGGTTTTATATGGTTTTTTTGTTTTTTATTTGGTTTTTTTGTTTTTATATGTGTTCTTTATTTAATCTTTTTATCTAATATTATATATGTCTATCTACACTAAATCTAACTGCTATTAACTATTCTAAATGCTAGGAACTAAATGGATTATCTAATAAGTACACAGGCCTACTCCTACAAACACTAAAACTAAATCACTAACGCTATCTCTATCACTAAGCTAACTCCTACAACTGTCTAATATCTATCTATCTATCTATCTATCTATCTATCTATCTATCTATCTGGAATGGGGGAATCACAAACAACACAAGGTTTCAGTTTAAGGTTTAAGTTTCATTTCAGTACAAAACTGAAATGAAACTTAAAGCAATCTAGTAATCCTACTCTAAATGAAAAAAACAGGGGAAGGGAAGGAAATCTGGAATGGATTATGGGGGAGGGAAAGGATTCAATGGAGGGGGGAGGGAGGAAGGAAGTTTGAACACAGGGAACACAGGGAGGGGTAAAAACAAAAAATAACCACTAAATCTATCTAAGCTAAGCTAAATAAATGAATGAGAATATGGAGTAGATAGGTTGGATAGGTGAAATGGGAGGAGGATTGCAATGGATTGGGGAGCTGGGAAATTCTGGGAGAGGGAGCCTTCTGAAATGCCTGCTGTTCAGGAACAGTGACTAGCTCAGAAGGTATTGGGAAAGGGGGAGGCAGATATTTTCATTTCCTGCAAGCCTCTCCACCCCTGGTGCCAGGAAGTCTGCTCCTCAGCTGACTACCCCTCCCTGTCACGTTTGACTTTCCAATGACCCTTTTTTTGCCGCCTGAACTCACACGAACACGATCCAAAGTGACCAAACTGTTCGGTCATTTCGACGTTCAGAATTGAGTTTGGTTCGGTCAGTTTGGGTTTGTATTCGGGTTCGGGTTCGGGTTCAGGTTCGCTCATCTGAACAGGCCAAGTTCAGGCCAAACTCTGAACTTCTTGACTGCGTTCGCCCATCCCTACTGTTCAGTGGTGGTCCGGACGATGTCCTCCGCTTGCTCCTGCCTCCGGCATCGTACATGTGCCCGGTGCTCCCTCATCTGTTGTACCAGGGCCACAGTCCCGGGTTGCTGCATCCCCTCTGGCTGCCCTGTAGGGTACATGGTGGTTGGTCATTAGGTGACCATCCCAGCCATTCCCTGGCCGGGGGCATGCCTGGGGGGGTCATGCCCCCCCTGGGTTGGTGGCCACCACCCCCGTGTGACCTGGGTCCTCCTGAATGTCTCCTGGGGGCCCCCCTTCTCACCAGTGTGCTTCACCCAGGCCCTCTGGTGGCCGCTGGGGCTGTTCTCCTCTGGTCTCCTCGCCTGCCTGTCTCTGCCACTGGGGCATGCCATGCCCTGTGGGGGTAGGGGGGTGGTTGACAGAGGGATGTAGGTGTGGTTTCATGCCCCCCCGGGCCCTTGTTACATGTTCCAGGGTGTGGATGGGTCTGTCCCCTGGCTGGAGCCCCCTTACCCCCATTGCCCCTGGTCCATCCCCCCTCCCATCTGCATCCTTACCCTTGATGCCTCTGAGGCCGGCCCCTCCATGTTGCTGGAGTCCCCCTGTGACCACTGGTTGAGGGTGACCCGTGTGCCAGCCTCAGAGTCTCCCAGTGCAGAAAGGGGGTGGGAGCTCCCCGGACTGCTGTCGGGGGGGGGGCTGCCAGTCCACGAGGTCCCAGGGTGCTCCTCCTGGGGGTCTGGGTCCCTGGAGATGATGCCTTCTTGGGGGGGTGGCAAGGGAGGGGGTACCTCATCCCATTCCCTGCCCTGGACCACAACTCTCCCCACAAGGCACGGGGTGACTATAGAGCTCTTCATATGGAGTATGCGGTCCAGGGCATCATAGTAGGGGGCGGTCTGGGATCCGTGCCCAGACTCTGGTTGTTGTCCTGTATGGCCTTTTACCCCCTCTTGAGTTCCTTGGCCTTCAACCAGCACTGTGCCATGGTCTTGTGTTGCCCTGCTGCCTCCATTTCCCACACGATCTCCCAGAACACGTGCTCATTGCGCTGATTGAGCATGAGCTCCAGTTGGTGCTCCAAGGTCCCCCAGATGCAGAGGAAGTCCTGAGTCTCCCTATGCCCCCATTGCCCCTCCCTGTACCCCTCTGTGGTAGGGCCTTCTCCCCCGTGGACCCTCCACTGCCTCTTCCTCCTCCTCATGCTCCCCCTCCTCTGCCAGGTGTGCGTCCATCTCCTCTGGGAGGTTGGGCTCCCGGGACCGCTTCCGTGTCTGCAGAACAGAGGGGGGGTGTTGGTTGCTGTTCTGCCCCTGTCCCATGGCCCGTTCCCTTCCCCCCATCCTGTCACCCGGCTGACCGACCACCCCCCATGGTGCCCCTGTGCCACTGGGTTCACTCCCCTTCAGTCCCCTTACCCATTTTCAGGGTGCCTCCTCCTGTGGCCCAGTCGTGGCCCCCAGGTCGGCCTGTCCCAACTGCTCCTGCTGGTGCTGGTGCTGGTGCTGGTGCTGGTGCTGCTGCTGCTGCTAGTGCTTCTGCTGGTGCTGGTTCTGCTGTCCCTGGTTGATTCTGGCCGGTGGTTGCCATTCAGACGTTACTTTTTTTTTGTTTCCCATTGGGAATCACTTTGACCATGCTTTCATCCATGGTCTGTGCTGGAGGTCCAGAAGCATGGTTGATATTGACCCCAGGTGGGTATTGACCGTGGTGAACATCTGGTGCCCGCGTAACAGATGTTCAGGGCTCTTTGGCCCCGCTGCGGAATTGATTGTGGTTCACCGTGGTTCACTGTGATCTCGTAACATCTGAAAATACCCATATTTTACACTGGACAATTATCATCACAATTACATCCTGCAACACTGTGACAGAGGACATGAGAGAATCTCTATTGGCTCTTTTCTAAACAGATGCTTCTGACTTCCCAGTAACAAGTGAGGGAGAGATGTTGGGATGGTCACAGCACAGAATGAAGATATTTGGTTGACATTTCTGCTGGACAATTGGCATCACAAACTTATCTTATACCACAGTGACACATCAGAGAATCCCTGAAATAGAGTCCTTCTCTGAACATGCTGTGCAGGCATATAAATTGGGACCATTTTTCACATCTTTGTGATATTTGGCAGAGATGATTCTGAAAGATACAGCCCTGCCAAATTTCATGTACACTGGTTGGACTACAAAGATGTTACAGTCAGACATACATTTATAAGTTAATTGCTTATTCCACAAGGACCCTTTATCCAATCCTTCTGAAAGTTGGCAGGGGTATAAACATGCCAAGTTCCATCTACATTAAATGTGAGGCAAAGAAGTTACACCTAAGAATGTATATAAAGATTTTTGCAAAATGAATTAATTCAACTGCTTCTAAAATTGGATTCTGTTATCCAATCTTTTTGGAGCTTGGTACACATACTGGCTTCCATTGGATGTATAAGCACACCAAGGTTCAGACACATATAGTGAAAAACAAAAATGTTATAGCCAAAAATGTGTTTTCCATTGAAACCAATGGAAAACTAAAGCAAAAACGACAATTTGACATTTATGAAAACGAAAATGACTGATTTAAATAATGAAAACAAAAAACAAAAATGTCATGGGCTCCTGGTGCACATCTCTAGCACTGAGGAGATGTTAGGAAAATCAGATATGGAACCTACCAAGTGTTGTTGCTTTAGGCATGGTCACGGGTGGGTGTGTCACATCTGCTCCCACCTCGCTAGATGGTCACCATGTGCGGGAGCAGAAGTTACCCCAGACCATGGCAGGACTAACATGGGATGTGCTGGGCCTCCTCTGAAGACCTGACCACCAGAACATTTGTTTGGCGACTGGGCAAACTCTTACCCTGGACGAGGGGGATCACCTCACGGTGTGACGGTTTCTCAGCCATCACATCTGAAAATACCCTTAGTTTCTGGCAAATCCTTACATCAAAGCGCTGAGCTTCATAGATATAACTTTGGATCAAATTTGCACTGAAGTTTTGACAAACTGTTTTCTATGGGTGTGTAGCAGACACATATTTTTTTTTTCATATTGGTTTTCATTTTCATTTGCAAAAAAAAACACCCTTTGTTTTCAGGGGTTTTCATAAAGGAAATATTCTTTTCTTTTCTTTTGTTTCATTTTATTTATGAAAAACAATCCCTTTTTCTAACATAAATCAGTAAAATGAATGGGGCTACATTCGTTTTCATAACTAATTAAAATAACACGAATTGCACACCCCTTCTGTTATCTAAATGCCTGATGTCTTTCTTGTCCCATTAAGGGTTGGACTGCTAGTGTTAAAAGTAAGATTTTTTAAAAAGAAATTACAGTTTTCATAGGCTGTAAACCATCGTTTCAGAATTGGTAAAAAGGATTAATTCCCCCAACAAGAATGCCTGTTTGGAGCTGCAAAGCCAATTGCATAGGCCCCTTTTACAGAGTCACTATGGGTAATTTCAGACGTGCCAGGCCCGGAGGCCCGCCATGCTGAATCACACACCAGGATCCATTTCGGATCCCAGTCAGGAATCAGGCTGTCCGTCCTTTAGACATGCCGGCCTAATTCTCACCGGGGATCGGGGAGGGGGCAAGATTCCCAGACGGGAATTCCCGTCTCATGGTTGGGGTTGGATTCCTGGATGGGGCTGGCAGCCAGACGTTCAGCGTGGCCATTGCCAGCCCCGTCCCGGATCGTAGCCAATCTAACCACGATTAGGGTTAGATTGGCCAATCTAACCACGATTAGGTGGCCTCACCTCCGGAATCATGATTATTTTGATTCCCGCCAGGTATTTAACATGATGAACATCTGGTGGGAATCTTTTAGACTTACAGGACAAATGGCCACCACAGGGGATTCACTGTGCTTGACCGTGGTCTTGTAACGTCTGAAATTACCCTATAAGACTGATAAAATGGGTGTTACATTTTATTATACATGGTACAGGGCAGCCCTGCAGCCCTGCAACATGGGCCTTTTTTCATACGAGATGCCTCCACCCAGTTTCATTGGGTGGAGACATCTGTGTAAACACCGCAGACGGTGGGTGAGGTGCATTTCTCTGGGTGGAGTTGGGTGGAGGCGTCTGTGTAAACACCATGGGCGGTGGGTGAGGTGCGGGCATGCTCCATACAACACCTATCTCCACCCACCACCCACCCACAGATCAATCGGCATTAATAATTTGATGCACTTTACTTAAGATGGTTGTCAACTGAACTATCCTGAGAAGGGGACGTGAAGCAATGGTCGTGAGACTGATGCCTTTCCTATGGGAATCTGAGGACCAAAGCTGGAACAATGCCTGACAGAGCACCCTAAGTGCTTACACAGACATTCTCAGAAGAACATCAAGTAATCTAATTGCCTCAAAGCATAAGCTAACTAACCCTCCATAATGTCTGAAAAGAGACATTGGACAAGAAACTTAAATTTTGAAGAGACTAACTGGAGGATCAGCAATGGTAATATTATTGGCAAAGACCTGTGTTCATGGCATTTTCCCCTTTGAACAGGGTCCCTGATCAGTGTTGCTTCATACAGTTAATAGGTTTGATCCCAAACACAGCACACCACACAAATACCACGTGCACATCTTATATGTATCCCCCATGTGGAACGCATGCAAACCCATGTGGTTGACACTATGGCACTAGCAAGTCATGATCAAGCCATGCACACAGGAATTTAGGATTGAGCCCAGTGAAACCACTCAAGGAGTTAAGTTGGCCTGTGGAGCTTAAGGGATTCAAATAGAATTTAAAATGGTTTGCACACTGTACAGGACATCCAAAGATCTTTATAAACCAAGACAACCATTTAAAAAAAGAACAGCAACCGCAAAAACTTTTCAATTAGTTCAGATAACAAGATTCTAGAGGCTCAATATTTGCAGTGCTCAGTGTAAATACTGTCTGCAGGGAATGCTGAAAATGCTAAGGTAGCTTTGTTTTAACAATGGCAAAGCTGGAAAGTTTAAGTGACCATTTTGCAGAATTATAATTCCCATTCTAGAACAAGCCAAGCATAAAATATTTAAGCATTAATAATATTTGGATCCCGAAACACAAACAGCCTGGTTTTGAAAAATAGTGTCCATTGTATATACCCAATTACATCCAATACAGAGAAACATTTCCCCCAAAAGCAGATTGCAGAGGTGGAGTAACATCATCTACCAATCTGTGAATATTAGCAAATACAGGGAAGGCAGATTAGGAGCATCTGTTTTCCATTTTTCATAGATACAATAACAAGGGGACATTATTGCAACTGAAAGGGGGCAAATTCCAAATGAATGAAAGGAAACAGTTTCTCATACAGTGGGTGTTTTTAGACACATTTCTCCTGAATGTTTGCTGTAACATCCAGAACGATCTGTGTGTCTAAATCACTCATCCACATCTTAAACATCCGGATCTTTGAACTTCTGCATGAAACTTCCCCTAGAACTTTTGTGTGTAAAAGGTTTTCCTGGTAAACTGCTTTGCTCCAGGCAGCTGTGGTCACTTGGTTTCCATGGCATCCTGTCACGTTTACACGCTGTGGCTACTTTAGGCTGCCTCAGGGCAGTGTTTGTGTGAAGAATGCATCCAGGAACTGCCTCAGGGCAGTGTGTGTGTGAAAAATGAATCCGGAACTTACTTGTGGACTTGTAAACCCAGAAGATTGAAAAAT
>QEPC01001041.1:270107-306437 GCA_003113815.1 Sphenodon punctatus | reverse complement strand
GCCCCGCCCCCTCCACGCACCCCGCCGCCCGCCCTCCGAGGAGACGGGCGGGCGGCGGGGCCAATGCGGCCGCCGCGTCCGGCCGATCGTGCCACGGCCCGGGATCCCGCCGGGGATCCCGGGCCGTGGCACGCGGCCAGACGTTACTTTTCCTTGGCCACGGCCCGGGGTCCGTTTGACCACGCTTCCCGGGACCTTCCCCCGGCTAGCCCGGGAAGCGTGGTTCAAACGAACCCCATGTGGGGATTGACCGTGGCCAACATCTGGCGCGCCGCAAACAGACGTACGGGACACGGTGACCACAGGTGGGTATTCACCGTGGTTCACCGTGTTCACGTAACGTCTGAAATCACCCTTTGATTTTGGTAATGACAACAGATGCTTTTTTTCTTTGTTTCCATCTGTTGTTGTTACCCCTGTCTGTTGCTTTCATGTTCTAATTACTAAAACAAATGGGGCCTCATTCATTTTAGTAATTAGATTAAACAAAAACGAAACCACACCCCTAACAGGAAATCAATTTTCTGTGGGTTTTAAAGGCTCTCTGCTGACAAGAAATGAATTTACATCCATCCTGTTCACAGTTTCCTGGGACCCTTCAGCTGCAGCGTTCGGCTCAGTGATTGCAAGCTAGAGGTTATTGATTCTTTCTCATAGTCTAGTCTCTTTCCTGTTTTTTTCCACTGCAGAAGTCTGGGGTTTTAGCCCACGGAAGTACACAGCCAACCTCTCCCAATATAAAGGAATGCCTTTGGTATACTCCCAACCTTAATAATTTTAATGTAGTCACTTTTTGATACGCGCACGGTTTTCCCTTGCCTCCTCCTAGCTCCAGGAACACAGATTCCGGTGACCATATAAAAAAGTTTTCCTAGTCACAGGATAACAGAAATAGATCCCATTTTCAAAGGGTTTCCCTTGGGTCCTTCCTAGCATCAAGGAATGGACAGTAACATTTCTTTCAGTTTCTTTGGGGAACAATGTTCTGCATAAATCAGTGGGGGTTTTCAGCTACAAGGGGATAAAACCTCTCCTCTATGTGCACTTATTCTTACAAAAAGGGCCCAGCTTACGTTTGGGACTTCTGCACCTTAACCAAATTTGGTTTTCATGATGAAAAGTTAGTGCGGGACACAGATACACTGGTGCATAGGCCTCCCCGCCCTCCAAGAAGTCAGACAAAAAAGGGCAGATTTGTGCAATGAGGATCTGATCTAAAGTGTACTGATGTCAATGGAAAGACTCCCGTTGACATCAAATGGCTTTTGATCAGATCACAGAAGAGAAGATGTTAGTGACAGTTTAGCTGATGGAAAAGGAAGAAGATCAGAAGGAAATGGGATCCATGATGGAAGGTGAAACATCTGAAAGGCAGACAGCATATATGCGCTGTGGTCTGGAGATCTCAGACCTGGGGAAGCCATAAAGAGGAAAATCTATGTGAAAGGGATGAAATTTAGTTTCACACAAAATGGCATCCTTTCTTCTGTACAAATTTGCTCATGGGTGAAGTCACATAGTGGCTTAACCCTGTACTTTCTAGAGGTGTGCACTAGGAACCCATGTTGTTTTTTGCTTTTGTTTTTCATTTTTATTATTTAAATCTTTCACTTTTGTTTTCATAAATATTAAAATTTCATTTTTGCTTTTGTTTTCAATTTCCATTGGTTTCAATGGAAAATACATTTTTGGATATAACGTTTTTGTTTTTCATTAAGTATTGTACCTCCAATGGAAGGCATTAAATCATTTTTATTTTTCATTATAAAAATGAAAATCTGTTACATTGGTTTTGTATCAGGTTACAGCATGTTATCGGTCATGGACACCTGTAGTATCTGTCAACTGAGATGTCAACAAATCCTATAAAACAAGTAAGTAATCTGATTAAAATCTAAACAAAAATGGAACATAAATTAAATATATATAAAGTTATGTAGTCATTAAGAACCTATACAAAGAAAGATGTTGCTTTGCTCACAGAATTAGTCAAATTAGTTATTTTCACAGGGGATGTCGTCAAAGGTATTTTTAAGGATAGTTCGCAGGTGTTAGCAGATTATCTTAGATGTCCTCGAGAAGAATAGCAGCCAGTTTTATCTGGGTCATTTGGTAGGTTTTCTGAAATAATTGGCGACCAGCTTCTCCAGACAGCATAAAAGTCTTCAGGTTTGTCCTGTAAGTTCTGCCGTGATTCGGTCCATAGTAATTATAAACCATAATCTCATGCGTATCTTGGTACGGGTTGGAGGAGCTGGGGCCTTCCATTTTCATGTTATGGTATGCAAAACAGCTAATCAAATTTGTTGGCATGCCATTACCCATTCTTTTAAGTATGGACTTTTGGGGAAGATGCCGAATAGTGCAATTTTGGGACAGAAGGGTATTACCCCTCCCACAATGTTTTTCATCCAACGCTAGACCTCCCTCCATAGAGTCTGGATTTCTGAGCATTGTCACCAGCAGTGTAGTGCTGTGCCGGGAAGTGTGCAGCCCCTCCAGCGTTCATCAGAGTTAATTACTTTCGCATTTTTAATTCTCACAGGTTTATACCACCATCTGTAGCATAATTTAACCTGTATTTCTTTAACTAACAGGAATGATGCACAAGAGGTCATGACGTACCACATTTGCTTCATATCAGAGTTCTTTATGGGTAGCATTATCTCATCTTCCCAGGTGCCAACATAGCCAGCGTCCAGCGGATTGGTAAGTGTTTTAATTTCTGTGTATATTCTGGAAATGATTTCATTGTCATTTGCTGGTTCAAACAGGTTCACTTCAATGGGCTTAGGAGGGCGGGAGAAGTGTGGTCTGTCATGTCTATTGGTAAGTCTAGTTTGTAGCTTTAAGTAGGTTAAAATGGATTTTCTGTTTTATTTTGGTTTCTATTTCTATCTCAGTGTATAGTATGGAGTTTTAAAATAAATGTTTAACTAACCAAATTTTCCGTTGTTTAAGTAATTTATTTAATAGCATGGGGTCAGACTCCCCCAGGAGTGTCAGACTGGCTAGTGATGTGTAGGAAGATGTACCAATCTGGATTTCAGCTCTAGAAGCAATCATATACCAGTTTTGGAGTGCAGTATGTATGTAAAGGTGTTTAGTTAGTTGTAATCATATATTTTTTCCTTTATCTGTAAAGATTGATGTGAATTTTGGTATTTGGGGTTGATTTGTTTCTATTTTTCCCAAAGGGTTCAGCTGCATCCTTAATCCACATCTTAATTGTTCGCAGGGTGAAGGCAACAAAGTAACTTTTGATGTCAGGTAGGTTAATGAACCCCATGTCTTTTACTGGTAATTAGTATTGATCCACGGACTTTGGGGTGTTAATTTTGCCAAATAAAGTTTTTGATAATTTTGTTAATTTGTGTGAAAAAATTATTAGATATTTCTATCGGGAGAGCCAGAATATAGTACAGTATTTTGGGGAATAGCATAATCTTAATTAAATTGATACACCCAAACAAAGAGCATTGAACTGAGAGCCAATTGTCAAGATTATTTTTAGATTATTTTATTAATGGGAGGAAGTTGGCTTGATATAATTTTTCTATGTTCTTGGTTATGTTCACTCCAAGATATTCTAGGTCTGTCGCTATAATTTTGACTGGGGACATTTAAATTTAGCTCAAGTTGGTGATTTAAGGTGATTTCAGATGTGACCCTGTCACGGAATCACCCTAATGATTCCCCGCCGGAATCAATACCGGCATGTCAACAGACATGCTGGCTGATCCCGGTGGGGAATCTGGGGAGGGGGTGAGGCTGTGTGACGCTACATGCAGCCGCACAGTCCCGCCCCCCCACGCTTCCCCAGCAGCCTGTCTTCCCAGAGATGGGAGGGCGCAGCAGCCAATGCGGCCGCAGCACCCGCCCAGCCCCCAGGAGATTGACCATAACCCAGAATCGGCAGCGAGCACGGCCGCCAATTCTGGGCCGTGGTCAGTTAACAGACGTGACGCTGACACGCTCAACCACGGTGAATTCCACCGTGGTTGAGCGTGTTAGCATCACGTCTTTTTTTTGGGAAAAGTGATTCCTGCCAGGAGTTCACCCCCGGAGGGAATCACTTTGACCACACTTTCGGTGATGGTCCCCGGACCATCCTCGAAAGCGTGGTTATTTTGATTCCCGCCAGTGGTTCACTGTGGTGAACATCTGGCGGGATTCAAACAGACGTTATGGGACCATTTGCCACCACTGCCGATTGACTGTGGTTGAGCGTGGTTTTGTAACATCTGAAAATACCCTTAGTGGCGGTGGAAGAGAAGGACTTGAGATTTTGTAATATTTATTTTAAAACCTGAGACGTGTCCAAACTCTACAGTTCTATCCATCACATATGGTATAGTTTATCTTGGATTCCAGACAGATATCATTGTATCATCTGAATAGAGAGACATCTTATAGTCTTTTTCTCCTACTTGTATTCCTGTGATGTTATTATCTTGTCGGATTAAGACCGCTAGTGGTTCCAATGCCAGATTAAATAGTAATAGAGAAAAGGGACAGTGACTGTAACCTTTTTGTCTCCATCTAATGGAGATGAAACTTGAGAAGTTTATACCTCTCCCCATCTTTACTATCTATGCCAAACTTCATAAGGATTGGATAAACGGTCCTGGTGGTATAAGTAATTACCTTATAAATGTATGTCTGAATGTAATATCTTTATAGTCCAGCCAGTGTACATGAGATTTGACAGGGCTGTATCTCACAACTTCAGGTTCATTTCTACCAAATATCAGAAAGATGTGATAAAGGGTCCCAACAATGTTTATAAGCAGAGAATGAGCCTATTTTACGGATTCTCTTACGTGTCATTCTGGTATAAGATTTGTTTGTGATGCCAATTGGCGAGCAGAAATGTCAACCAAATATCCTCATTGTGTGCTGTGACAAACCCAACTTCCCTCACCCACTTCTTCCTGGGAAGTTATAAGCAACTCTTTAGGAATGAGTCAATATAGTTTATTTTATGTCCTCTGTCACAGTGCTGCAGGATGAGATTATGATGATAATTGGCCAGCCTGGATGTGTAAACCATGGGTGGAAACAGACATGACGCTAACCGCCCTTTAACCACCCTTGGTGGTTATTTATGCATGTTGCAGGGCTGTATTGGTGCCCTATGAAGTCCTGCAACATGCATAAATAACCAACAAGAGTGGTTAAAGGGTGGTTAGTGTCATGTCTGGGTATTTTCAGATGTTACGAGATCACGCTCAACTACAGTCAATTCCCTGTGGTGGGGAATGGTCCATGTAACGTCTGTTGGGGAACCAGAAGTCCCCCCCCTCCAGATGTTAGCCATGCTCAATCCCCGCCGGGAATCACATTCACCACCCGATTGGCTGAACCCGCAGGGCCAGCATGGGTCACGTGGTGAATGAGATTCCCAGCGGGGATGGAGGGGTCCATCATGTCTGGACGGCGATCACGGCCCGGAATCCCCACTGGTATTCTGGGCCATGGTCATTTCGGGTGGGCACTGCGGCCGCATTGGCCACGGCGCCTGCCCGTCTCCCCAGAGGGTGGGCGGTGGGGGCGCGTGGGGGGGTGGGGCCATGCAGGCTCACATTGTGCTGCGCAGCCCCACCCTGCCCCCTCCCCGATTCCCTGCCGGGATCACCCGGCATGTCTGTTGGCCGTGCCGGAGTGATCCCGGTGGGGAATCTCGGGGTTGGTTCCGTGACGAGGCGAAGCCATCCCGTCACATCTGAAAATACCCTCTGTTTTCACCCCATGTCTACTGATTTGTGGGATGCTATTACCAAAGTCTCAGTTATGTCCCTTCTATGCCCACCTCAGGGCCACCCCCACGCCCACCTCAAAGCCACAACAGATTGGTCGTGTAAAACTGAAAGTATGCAATAATTGGCCAGTGAATGTGTCTGTCATTCTGTTGGGTTGCTCGCCATTTTCCATCCCCCTGCCACGCCAGGTGCCTGCCTCTGACTGGCCCTGCATGTGCTACTATTTATCTGAATAATGGTTTTCAAGGGTACAACTGAAATTGCTTATAAAATTGGCAGGGCCAGCCCCAGGCATGTGCCACATATGCGGATGCACATGGCCCTGCGGCCAGTTGGGGCCCCGTGCTTGCCTCGGTGGTCATCAGGCTGCAGCCAGATTCTCCCCCAATAAGTTCTTCTGCCTCCCTTCCCTGGCTCTGGTCCCCATCCCTCACCTGCCTCTGCCTGCTAGTAGTGCTGCAGCAGCAGCAGCAGCAAGACACCAGGACACCGATCTTTGGGAGCTAAAGTTGTTTGTTTACAAACAACTCCTTCCCATGTGAGTGATCAGAAGGTTGTTGCCATGTAAAGAAGGTTCCTTGAGATGGCTCCCAACATTCTCATAACTGGGTTGTGCATGCTCACCTTGTTCAAATAATAGACCACATGATGGCAGTGGCAGCTCCCCCTGCAGGATATTTGGGGCAGTGCCCCCCAAAGCACTGCGGGGTCACTGCCGTGGCTTAAAACTGTTTTTAAAAAAACCAATGCGCTGCTTATGACAGCTAGAGCAACCTCTGAGCTGCTGCAGAGGCTGCTGTAGCTGTCACTGTGTTGTTCTTCTCCCTTCGGGGACCCACCCACTCCGCTGGGAGTGGTTCCCTGAAGGGACAAAAAGGCTGAGCTGCTCCTATGGAAAACGTGATTTGGGCAGCTAAGCTCCTCCGTCCACAGCACGTGTGTGACGTGCTGTGGAGGGAGGGGCTAGCCTTTCCATTGCACTCAATGGGTGCAATGGAAGATCTCGCCAGGGCGGTAGCGCTAACAGCCCTGGCAAGATAGTTTGGTCGGGACTCAGGGGACTGAGGCAGGGAACAGCAGCGTGCATACGCGTTCCTCCCTGCTCAGTCTGAAAGCGCTGCATGCCTTCTGGTTCCCACTGCCGCTTCCTGAATTCCTGCGCTGCCATTGCCGCTCCCCCTCATCTGCCGCTCAGAGCAGGGGGGGGGGGGGAAGCGGCAAGGCAGAAGCAAGCAACATGAACTAGTTGTTTTTATTTATTTATTTATTTTATTTATTTTTTAAATTGCCCACGGGGCAATTGTCCTAGCTCCACGGGGACACATGGGCAATTTAAAAAGAAACTAAATTCCCCCCCCCACCTGCTGCCTAGGACCGCCACTGTGAACTCCAGGAGCAGAGTAGGTAAGACTGACTGATCCCTCCTTCCCCCACCCTGTACCCGACCTCCGCTCTCCACCCATCCCCCCTGCATTCTGCACCCACCTCCTGACCCCCCCATCCTGCACCCACCTTCCCTGACCCTCCTCTTATCCTGCACCCACCTTCCCTGACCCTCCCCTCATCCTGAACCCACCTTCCCTGACCCTCCCCTCCTCCTGCGCCCACCTTCCCTGACCACTTCCCTCATTCTGATTCCTCTCCCCATTCCCCCATCCTGCACCCGCCTTCTCTGATTACTTCTCTCATCCTGATTCCTCCCCCCATCCAGCACCCACCTTCCCTGATGTGGAGTATTAAATGCTGCTTCTGATAAAGCTGAGTTGTTGAAATCCTGAGATGTAAATTGACAGTCTGGTGATCTTAGGAAGTTATATGTGTTCACAATGCTGGAAATTTGGTGCTTTGGAAATCCTGAGATGTAAATTGACAGTCTGCTGATCTTAAGAAGTTATGTGTGTTCACAATGCTGGAAATTTGGTGCTTTGGAAATCCTGACGATCTTAGGAAGTTAGGTGTGTTCACAATGCTGGAAATGTGATTTGACTGTGAGTCTGGTGATTCATGGGTCTTGAAATCCCCCCCCCCAACACACACACACACACACACAGCAGAGGGCAAGAATACTGATTCAGAAGGGACTTCAAAAGGGACTTCTGAAGCAGGGATTGGGGTCCTGTCCAACATACATGCAGCAAGTCCCTTCTTTCTGAAGCAGTATTCTTAACCTCTGCTGCGTGTGTGTGTGTGCGTGTGTGTGTGTGTTTGCTAAAACTGCTTGTAAGTGAGGTTTAAGGTTGTATGCCTGCTTTTAAACCTGGCAGAGGAGGTGATTATAGCCTTCCTAACCTAACTGCCTTACTGCCCCTCCAACCTCAAAACCCACCAGCTGCCCCGAGTGATGGTCTCAAGCTCCTCTAGTATAAAAAGCACTCTCCCCCTCAGAATGCCAGTTCCTTCCAACCCTTTCTAGGAATATAAGAAAAAAAATCATTGCAGGCCTGGAAGAGAATTGTGAAAATGTTTGAAGCCATCTCAAAGAACCTTATTTACAAGGCAGTAACCTTCTGTTCTTCTTCAAGTGACTCCTCACAGAGCATTTTTACATGGCTCTGCTGTGTGGGTGGGTCTGTGGGTGCACAAGTGCATGAGCGGGGTGTGCACATGGCCGCACATGCATCCCTACTTATCCCCCACTGATCCACACACACAGAGTAACTGCCATTTTCCCTGGTTGCTCCATGCATGGGAACAAGTGGGGGGTGAATGGGGATGTCTGTTAGGCAGGTGCACGCACGCCCTGCCACTCACAGTGGTTGCATGCACCTTGTTGTTCACATGGGGCTCCCTCACCCATAAACAAGCAGAAATCTGTGTGTTCATGGCTAGGAGAGGCTCGTGTAAAAAGGGCCACATTCTCACAACTGTCTTACTTATACTATCTTAGGTTGGAATTTAGAATGTAATGCAATATCTATTCTTTCTTGGAAAATCTGCAATTATGGTTCTGAGATTATTATGGCTGCTATTTCACTAACTCTTCTTAATGAAGTTATTGCTAACAGGAATACTCTCTTTAACCCCCCCACCCCATAACCAGTTCATTTGAGTCCCCATATAATTCATGCTGTCCCAGGAGCAAAATGAAATGGTTATGGGTGGGGGGCAGCGTGAATTGATTATATGGGGGCGGGGGCTCAAATGAACTGGTTATGGGGTGGAGGCACAACTTGTTTATGGGGGCACAACTGAATTGGTTTATATATATATATATGTTAGGGATGGGCGAACAGATCGCGGTTCGGGTTCAGCAATTCAGTTCGGCTGCATTCGGTTCGGCCATTCAGTTCGGCCATTCGGTTCGTTCGACGGGTTCGGCCGTTCAGTTCGGCCGTTCAGTTCCTGTTCACCCATTAAGGAAATGTTTTTATATGGTTTTTTGTTTGTTTTTGTATATGTTTTTTTTTGTTTTTTATTTGGTTTTATATGGGTTTTTGGTTTTTTATTTGGTTTTTTTGTTCTTATTTTTTTTTTAATTTACATTTTTATATCTAATATTATATATATCTATCTACACTAAATCTAAATGCTATTAATTATTCTAAATGCTATAAACTAAATGGATTATCTAATAAGTACACAGGCCTACTTCTACAAACACTAAAACTAAATCACTAATTCTATCTCTATCACTAAGCTAACTCCTAAAACTATCTATCTATCTATCTATCTATCTATCTATCTATCTATCTATCGACTGACTTCTCCATAGGGCCCATTTGAGGTCCTATGTTGAGACTGTGAGGCCAGCAAGGAGGGAGTTCCTTGCTGTCCTCATTGCGTCTGCGAAGTCACACCTGGTGGAGCTGTTTTGGGTGGTGCGGGGGCTTGTCAGTTTGGCCTCCCTCCGCCTGGACGGGGACTTGTCCCAGGCCCGCTGTGAGGAGTTTGTCACCTACTTCGTAGACAAGATCGTTCAGATTCAGATCGACTTTGATGCTGGATTAGGGACAGTATGCAGAGAGTACGAGGTGATGGAGACCCCGTCTGGTCCANCCCTGTACCCGACCTCCGCTCTCCACCCATCCCCCCTGCATTCTGCACCCACCTCCTGACCCCCCCATCCTGCACCCACCTTCCCTGACCCTCCTCTTATCCTGCACCCACCTTCCCTGACCCTCCCCTCATCCTGAACCCACCTTCCCTGACCCTCCCCTCCTCCTGCGCCCACCTTCCCTGACCACTTCCCTCATTCTGATTCCTCTCCCCATTCCCCCATCCTGCACCCGCCTTCTCTGATTACTTCTCTCATCCTGATTCCTCCCCCCATCCAGCACCCACCTTCCCTGATGTGGAGTATTAAATGCTGCTTCTGATAAAGCTGAGTTGTTGAAATCCTGAGATGTAAATTGACAGTCTGGTGATCTTAGGAAGTTATATGTGTTCACAATGCTGGAAATTTGGTGCTTTGGAAATCCTGAGATGTAAATTGACAGTC
Source organism: Sphenodon punctatus (assembly GCA_003113815.1). Lineage (NCBI taxonomy): Eukaryota > Metazoa > Chordata > Lepidosauria > Sphenodontia > Sphenodontidae > Sphenodon > Sphenodon punctatus. The sequence continues at coordinate 296,237 of QEPC01001041.1, read as the reverse complement.
TGCTGATCTTAAGAAGTTATGTGTGTTCACAATGCTGGAAATTTGGTGCTTTGGAAATCCTGACGATCTTAGGAAGTTAGGTGTGTTCACAATGCTGGAAATGTGATTTGACTGTGAGTCTGGTGATTCATGGGTCTTGAAATCCCCCCCCCCAACACACACACACACACACACAGCAGAGGGCAAGAATACTGATTCAGAAGGGACTTCAAAAGGGACTTCTGAAGCAGGGATTGGGGTCCTGTCCAACATACATGCAGCAAGTCCCTTCTTTCTGAAGCAGTATTCTTAACCTCTGCTGCGTGTGTGTGTGTGCGTGTGTGTGTGTGTTTGCTAAAACTGCTTGTAAGTGAGGTTTAAGGTTGTATGCCTGCTTTTAAACCTGGCAGAGGAGGTGATTATAGCCTTCCTAACCTAACTGCCTTACTGCCCCTCCAACCTCAAAACCCACCAGCTGCCCCGAGTGATGGTCTCAAGCTCCTCTAGTATAAAAAGCACTCTCCCCCTCAGAATGCCAGTTCCTTCCAACCCTTTCTAGGAATATAAGAAAAAAAATCATTGCAGGCCTGGAAGAGAATTGTGAAAATGTTTGAAGCCATCTCAAAGAACCTTATTTACAAGGCAGTAACCTTCTGTTCTTCTTCAAGTGACTCCTCACAGAGCATTTTTACATGGCTCTGCTGTGTGGGTGGGTCTGTGGGTGCACAAGTGCATGAGCGGGGTGTGCACATGGCCGCACATGCATCCCTACTTATCCCCCACTGATCCACACACACAGAGTAACTGCCATTTTCCCTGGTTGCTCCATGCATGGGAACAAGTGGGGGGTGAATGGGGATGTCTGTTAGGCAGGTGCACGCACGCCCTGCCACTCACAGTGGTTGCATGCACCTTGTTGTTCACATGGGGCTCCCTCACCCATAAACAAGCAGAAATCTGTGTGTTCATGGCTAGGAGAGGCTCGTGTAAAAAGGGCCACATTCTCACAACTGTCTTACTTATACTATCTTAGGTTGGAATTTAGAATGTAATGCAATATCTATTCTTTCTTGGAAAATCTGCAATTATGGTTCTGAGATTATTATGGCTGCTATTTCACTAACTCTTCTTAATGAAGTTATTGCTAACAGGAATACTCTCTTTAACCCCCCCACCCCATAACCAGTTCATTTGAGTCCCCATATAATTCATGCTGTCCCAGGAGCAAAATGAAATGGTTATGGGTGGGGGGCAGCGTGAATTGATTATATGGGGGCGGGGGCTCAAATGAACTGGTTATGGGGTGGAGGCACAACTTGTTTATGGGGGCACAACTGAATTGGTTTATATATATATATATGTTAGGGATGGGCGAACAGATCGCGGTTCGGGTTCAGCAATTCAGTTCGGCTGCATTCGGTTCGGCCATTCAGTTCGGCCATTCGGTTCGTTCGCCGGGTTCGGCCGTTCAGTTCGGCCGTTCAGTTCCTGTTCACCCATTAAGGAAATGTTTTTATATGGTTTTTTGTTTGTTTTTGTATATGTTTTTTTTTGTTTTTTATTTGGTTTTATATGGGTTTTTGGTTTTTTATTTGGTTTTTTTGTTCTTATTTTTTTTTTAATTTACATTTTTATATCTAATATTATATATATCTATCTACACTAAATCTAAATGCTATTAATTATTCTAAATGCTATAAACTAAATGGATTATCTAATAAGTACACAGGCCTACTTCTACAAACACTAAAACTAAATCACTAATTCTATCTCTATCACTAAGCTAACTCCTAAAACTATCTATCTATCTATCTATCTATCTATCTATCTATCTATCTATCTATCGACTGACTTCTCCATAGGGCCCATTTGAGGTCCTATGTTGAGACTGTGAGGCCAGCAAGGAGGGAGTTCCTTGCTGTCCTCATTGCGTCTGCGAAGTCACACCTGGTGGAGCTGTTTTGGGTGGTGCGGGGGCTTGTCAGTTTGGCCTCCCTCCGCCTGGACGGGGACTTGTCCCAGGCCCGCTGTGAGGAGTTTGTCACCTACTTCGTAGACAAGATCGTTCAGATTCAGATCGACTTTGATGCTGGATTAGGGACAGTATGCAGAGAGTACGAGGTGATGGAGACCCCGTCTGGTCCAACTTTGTGGGGGGAGTTTCAAGTGACGCCAGCCGATGCGGTGGATGTCCTGGGGTCAGAACATTGACCAGGCGGTGGCAACCCTGCTCCAGGCGCATCTAGATAGCAATGGTTTCCTGGACCCATTTCAATCTGGGTTCTGCCCCAGCTATGGCACCGAGACGGCGTTGGTGGCTTTGGTCGACGACCTCCGCAAGGAGTTGGATGCACGATGTTCAACATTTTTTATCCTGCTAGATGTCTCAGTCGCTTTTGATACCATGGATCATGGGCTGCTGTTGAGATGGCTGCGTGACCTTGGGGGTCTGGACGGGACTGTTCTTGAATGGTTCCGCTCATTCCTCTTGGGGAGAAGTCAGCGGGTAGTGCTGGGAAGTGAGACATCTTGCCCCCACGCTTTATCCTGCGGCATTCTGCAGGGTTCTATTCTGTCTCCATTGTTATTTAATGTATACATGCAGCCCTTGGGGGAGGTTGTGAGAGGGTTCGGGGTGCGATGTCACCAATATGCTGATGAAACTCAGACCCTGCCATCTTGCTGTTATCCCAGTGTTTGGAGGCCGTGGCGGAGTGGATGTGCTAGAACAGACTGAAGCTCAACCCCGATAATATGGAAGCGATGGTAGTGTGGAGAGCGAGGGAAGTGTCAGCCCCCCTGGTTGGGGGGGGGGTTCACCTTCCTGTAGCTTGGCAGGTTCAGAGTCTGGGGGTGATTTTGGACACAGTTCTCCGCCTGGAGCAGCAGGTGGAGTTAGTGGCGAAGGCCGCTTTCCGCCAGTTGTATCTGGTGCGGAGGCTGCGTCCATACGTCTCCGGCCTGGACCTTCATCCATGCCTTCGTCACCTCGAGGCTGGACTACTGCAATGCGCTCTACGTGGGGCTGCCCTTGTTCCTGGTTCGGAGGCTGCAGCTAGTGCAGAATGCGGTGGCTCAGCTCCTTTTGGGGACGGGTCGTCGGGAACACATAACACCTGTGCTCCGGACTCTGTACTGGTTGCCAATAGTGAGCTGAGCCAGGTTCACGGTTCTGGTATTGATCTATAAGGCCCTTCATGGCCTGGGCCCCTCGTACCTCAAGGACCACCTCTCCCTCCCAGAGCGGCTCCTTTGGTCTGCCGATGGTGCCTTCTTAGGGGCCACAATGGAGAGGGCATTCTCAGTGGCCGCGCCGCGCCTTTGGAACTCCCTCCTGAAGGAATATTGCCTGGCCCCAAGCCTTTTAACATTCCAGCAAATTTGTAAAACCTGGCTTTTTGCCCAGGCATTTGGGGAGGGGGGTTAGGAGGGGTTTTTATCCCCCTTCACCCTTATTTATTGTATTATTTATCATGTTCCCTTGTCCTGTTTTAATTGTTGTATTTTATGAGTGTTTTAAATATTTTATGGTTGTATACATAACTGTGGGGAGCGGTACAAAACTGAAATGAAAATCAATCTAATAATAATAATAATAATAATAATAATAATCCTACTCTAAATAAATTCAAAACTTAAAACAGGGGAAGGGAATCAGGATGGAATAAGAGGGAGATGGAAAGCATTCAATGGATGGGGAAGGGAGGAAGGAAGATTGAACACAGGGAACACAGGGAGGGATAAAACAAAAAATAACACCTAAATCTATCTAAGCTAAGCTAAATAAATGATACTATGGAGGTAGATGGGTTGGATGGGTGAAACAGGAGGAGGATGGCAATGGATTGAGGAGAACAAAACTGCTGGGAGAGGGAGCCTTCTGAAATGCCTGCTGTTCAGGAACAGTGACTTGCTCAGAAGGTGTTGGGAAGGGGGGAGGCAATCAGTTTTGTTTCTTGCTGTGCCCGCCTCACCGCAAGCCCCATTAGCTCCATGCAGCCTAACCCGTGGCCAATTGTAGACTGCGAAGCCAGTGGGCTGAGGCGAAAAGGTATGGTCATTGGGCAGGCTGGCGGCTACTCCAAGCCTCTCCATCCCTGGTGCCTAGAAGTCTGCTCCTTAGCTGACTCCCCCTCCCTATCACGTTTTGCCTTCCAGTCACACATTTTTGTCACCCTAACTCACCCGAACGTGATACAAACTGACCGAACTGTTCGGTCATTTCGATGTTCGGAATTGAGTTCGGTTCAGTCTGTTCGTGTTTGGATTCTGGTTTGGGTTCGGTCGTCCGAACAGGCCGAGTTCTGGCCGAACTCCGAACTTCCGAACCGCATTTGCCCATCCCTAATATATGTCTCTTTTCATGGTATAATGTGCTTAATAGGCTGGCTGGATTTGGGGTGTCTTGTGTGTTTGATAGCAGAGCCTATGGACCGGTCGCACCGCTTTTGTGCACAAGGCAGAGGCAGCACCGGCAGCAAGAAGCAACAGGCCCTGGAGGCCAGGCTGGCTAAGCTCACCCCCCCTTCCCCAGTAAGGCAGCAGACTCAATCAGTCTCTCTGTGCCTGCCTCACTGCCCGCCCGACTGCCCCTGTTGTGGAACCACTCCTGGGGAGTGGTGGTAGACGCTCGCCTGGGGAGGTGGTGGTGGGGAAAGCATTGGGAGGCCACGCTTGTATTTGGCCGCTCGGCTGAGCAACAGGTAAGGCAGCCAAAATTTGTCAAACTGGGGCGGGGGGGGCATGCAGAGGCCATGCTTCTCCATGGCTCCTTGGAGGGGAATCCTTCCTGTCAAGAGGGAGTAAATCGTATGTAAATTTATACATTTGCATAATTAGGTGGGGCCTAATTATGCAAATTAAGCCCCGCACCAAGACTTTGCACATGGCCTAATAAACCCTGGGGCCCTTTACCAAATATTCCTGTAGTTTGACAAAGATGACAGGAAATTTATGATATATATTCCTGCCAAATATCTCGTAAACACAATGGAATATAAAAATGTTACAGTCAGAAATGCCTTTTTAAGTTAATGGCTTAAAAGTTCAGGACCCTTAATCCAATCTTTCTGAAATTTGTCAGGATTTGTAATCTTGTGGAGGAACACAATAGTTCAAGGTTTTATGTAATTACAACAGAAGATAAAGAAGTTGTATCCAGGAATGTGTATGCTTTTCTTAAAATTACAACATTGATTTGCTTGTGAAATCGGTTTCCTGTATCCAATCTTTCCTATCTTTGGTACACATAGTGAACTTAATTGTGAGTACATCCTCCCCAAACATCATCAGACTTTAATAAGAAACAAAAAAACTATAGCTTTGGTTTCTCAGTCTTTAATTTTTTCCTGTTTTCCCCCATTATTTAAAAAATAAAAATTTGTTTTCATTTCTGTTTTTGTTATTATTATTTATCATTTTCATTCTTACAATAACAAAAATTAAAATCTTTTTATCATAATACCAAAAACAAATTGCACACCCCTACCTTTCCAATCTGTGCCTCTTTCTGAACAATATAATAGCTAAGCAGAACCATCATAATTCCACTCCTTTCTACTGATTTTTTTTTTAATTAATTATTATTATTATTATTATTATTATTATTATTATTATTATCCTCTGATGTCCCTCCCTTATTAAATTACCATCCTTTCCTTGTCTTTCAATAACAAACTCCTTAAAGGGAGACTCCTATCCATGGTTATCCAAGAAGAAATTATCTTACTTGTAGCTCTCAGCCATTTTATGTTCCTTTCCAATCCCAGGGGTGATAACCTGTTCCTTTTATCCCTTATATTTTATCTTTCTGAACAACTGCTGCTTCTAGCACCTTATTCTAACATTATTGCTTATTCTCGTACCAGCCTCTTTTGGAATGAAGTATGTTATCAGTTAACTAGAGGTCCTGAAATTTCATTTTTCTTTTCTCTCCAGGTATCAAATCTAGTTAAGTAGTCCATTACATGAGTTTCACTCTCATGGTAAGTTTCATGGCTTTCATGACTCTTGAGGGGAAAATTTTGAGTGTGGTGAGTGGGGAATTATATGAGCAACTCCTATTATTGTTAATGGAAATTGTGGAATGATATCCTACATATAGTACTGAAAATTTACCCTTTGATGTCTAGGTCATGCTTTAAGACATGACTTGGCTTTAAAACATTTTAATTGACAGTGGAAATTGAAAGAAACAAATTTATGATTTCTTTAATCCAAGATATAGTGCCTCTGATTGACTTCCTAGAACATATAAGAAGCCATAAAGATGATGTAATTAAAAGGATAACCAAGCATATTTCTTTAAAGACTCTGAAAATAACTTCAATTTCTGAATGTATATGGTTTTTTGCTCACTTTTGAAGAATACTTTCTCATTATTGAGGTCAAAGTGCCACTCGATTTTGTAATAATTTACTTAGTTTTAGTAAAATTTTCTCATTCCTGGGATGCATCCTCTATTATGATAAGATAGATAAAAGCAATTGTAAGAAGAAAGAAAGATCAGAGTAGTGCATTAAATTTCTGAAAGACATTCCAAACTAGAACTTTTTCAATTTGATAGGAATCCCAGACATCCTCTTCTATTCTTTAAAACCTAGAGTTCGTCAAACCAGTTTTAAAAAGCTTCTTCATAAAGAAAGGACTACTGCATTGATACAAAAATAAAAGTAATTTTCAAATGGTAAATTCAGTCTGTCGTAACTTTCATTTTAATATCAGGAGAAATATTATGTGACTTTGATTCAACAGAGCACTACCATGGTCCTGATTTGAATCATGTAAGCAATCCCTTTGAAGTTAGTGGTACTACTGACATGCTTAAAGCTAAACACATACTTATGTTCTTTGCTAGGCCAGCACCTAGTTGATTATCAGTAAGAGCAATTTTAATTCAAAAGTAACTCTCCTTTTTTCATTTGGAAGTATCAATATGCAGATCATTGGCACACTTTACAAACAAGTAATATTCAGTGCCAGTTGTGGTGTTACTGAACACATAAATGATACTCTCTTTTGAAATATATAAAAATGCAAGTCATGGCTATAAACTGCAAGGATGTAAAGCACATACCGAAGTCATAATCTAATGTACTATCATTTTCCATGCTAAGGCAATGGAAATGAAAACATTCATTACAGTACAAAAAATTGCTTTCTGCAAAAACATTTTACTTTGAATATTGTATCTTACCTTATACTCAAATACTCTATTTTCCTTGAAACCATAACCACTATTCTTATTCATGTCAATTCTGAAAAGTAGAGAAAGCTCATTTGGGGATTTTAATGCAATCTACAGTAATTAGGACTTTTACATAATTAAATGTATTTATTTATTTTATTTATTTACATGTTTTTATATCCTGCTGTATCCTGCCAAAGCAGCTCAGGGTGGCTCACAATCATCATAAAAACATTATTATTATTAAGAATAAGAATAATAACAAGTTCAAACACAATCAAGTGTAGCAAAAGACAAACCAGCAAACCTCCTTCCTAACCCTCCACCAACCACCCTACCATCCTCCGTCACCAAAAGCCAGACGGAACAACCAGGTTTTACATTAACATCAAAACCAAGGGTTGTCCAGGGCAACCTGGGCCTCTGCCGAACGGGAGTTCTGCAGACGTGGTGTAGCCACTGAGAATGCCCTCTCCATCGTTGCACCCTGAGACACCTGGGGGACCTCAAGGAGGGTGCCCTCCCCGATGACCACAGGGGCCGATCCAGAACCCAGGGAGTAAGGCAGTCTCACAGATAGGCAGGGCCTAGATCACTGTGATTTAACACAGAGATACTTAAAAAGCACTCTACACTTGTGCATCTAAAATGAAAAAAGCTGAAATCACCAAAGGCAGCAGAATAGATAACAAAATCAATCAGAAGCATCTCCACTGAAGTCAATTGATTTACAGATATTCAACACTACAATAAGTTAGATCTCATTCGCTTCCAATATTTTCCAAGCAGAAACATATCAAGTAGCAATGTACTGACAGGGGGAACAGAAATGAGCTGGGGTGAGCCGAGGAAGGCTACCACAGCTGCCACTATTTGGGTCAATGGGAAGACAGTCCAAATGAGCAGCCGTCCCTGCAGGGAATGCGGTTGGGGAGGCTGCCGTCATAAGTCCCTCCATGCCTCGGGTCAGCCAAGCAGCTGTTCACATGGGGCAAAACTTTTGGTGTGCAGAAGGATCGGACCTCTGGGAGAAGCTACCACAAAACAACTGATTTTGGGACCTGGAGGAGTGGAGGATCCACCCTGTCCGTTTGGAAGCCAGGGTAAGTGCACTCCACCGGGCCCCTCAACCAGCTGTTTGGTGGTCAGGTTGAGCATGCTTCTCCTGATCAGTCTCCTGATCAGCTTTTTGTCAGTTGGGGTGAGTGTGTTCCTCTATGCCCGATTCTCAGACTTTGCCTCATGGTGGTAAATAGGTCAAGTTAGTCCTGAATACCTTCAGAGGGCAAAAATAAAATTTCCTATGTGAAAGTGTGTATGGCAAGTATTATTTTTGTTTCCTCCTGTAGAATTTACTGCAGAAGTATTTCTCACTACCCCATTCAAAAACCAAAGTAATCCCATGTGATCTCTGTAGCCAATCCCAACCAATACACAGAGCTAACAAATAAATAAATACAGACTCCTTTCAAACAAAAAATAGAGTTGAGGAAGGGTATTTTCAGACGTTACGAGATCACAGTCAACCACAGTCAATTCCCTGTCGTGGTTGTGACCATGTAACGTCTGATGGGGGGAACGGATGTTCCCCCCCAGATGTTCACAACGGTCAATCGCGGCTGGGAATCACATTCACCACGCGATCGGCTGAACCGGCGGGGCCTGCGGTGATTGCGTGGTGAAGGCGATTCCCCGTCGCGATGAACCGAGCCGTCACGTCTGGACGGCGGCCACGGCCCGGAATCCCCTCAGGGATTCCAGCCCATGGTCAATTTGGGTGGGCGCTGCAGCCGCATTGGCCGTGGCGTCCGCCCGTCTCCCCGGAGGGTGGGCAGCAGGAGAGCATGGGGGGACGGGGCCATGCGACCACATGTTGTGCCACGCGGCCCCGCCCCCTCCCCGATTCCTCACCGGGAGCCCCCGGCACATCTGTGAGGCCGTAACACGGTGGCCCCGGCAGGGGATCAACAGATTGGTTCCGTGACGGGGTCAATTGGCCCCGTCACATCTGAAAGTACCCGAAATCATGATTAGGACTCGTCTGAGTGTGGTTTTTCCACAAGCAATGCAACAAACAAGCAAATAAATAAATAAATAAATGGAGACTCTGTTTATTGCATTCACAACTGTTTAGAATTATTCTTTCATCTTCAGGAGGAATATTAAAAAGATATGTTAATTGTAGCAGGGCTCAGCCTTGTAGGACTGCTGCCCCTTGAAGGGCTAGGTGTCAGGCAGGGTGATGCTGGCATGGGGTGTGGTGAAGCCAGCCCTATAGCTAAGAGACCAGAATGAGACTGAAATAGATGGAGGAGCGTAAAAGGGCAGGAGTCAGGACACTAGCCCTTTAAGGGCAGGCAGTCTGGATGTTGGCCATGCCCACTCACTCCTGCTATATAAGAGGAAGAAAGCCAGAGAGGGTTTCAGTCTCTGCCTGGGTGCTGAAAAAGCAACATCTCCAGAGAACCTTCAGCAGGGGAGCTGTCCAGTGATGCAGCCCTGCTGGGAGAAGTTGTGGATGGATCCCTAAGGAGACTGCTATTCAGGGTCCTGAAGAGGAGTCTGCTTGTGGCCACAGAGGGAGGAACTCCAGCCTGCAAGGCCTGGAACAGTGAGTGCCAGCCAGGGGATGCTTGCCTGGCTGTTGGGCTGACTACAAGGATACAAATACTGTATTATGACCCTATTATACCCTTGCTGATGATACTGCTGAAAGACTGGAGACTGTGTGTGTGTGCTACAAATAAAGACTGTTTTGAGCAAAGTCCCCGTTGAAGCACATTTATTGTGACTGGATCCTGCAGCCACTTACCCTTGAGAGACCACACTTTGTTTAATTAATTTCCTCTAGCTTTAATGAAAAATAATGGCAAAGGTCCCCAGGATTATAGCTAAAAGAGGGTACCTGCAAAAACGGATAACCCATTGAATTTCCAGTAACTGAATGTTATAGTTAATGAGTTAAAGAATTATAAGTCACCGTGATCCTAAGGGATAGGGTGGTATATCAACAAAACAAACAAACCATCAGGTACTGATTGGTACCCCATTGCAACCCAATTCAGGTACCCAATGTCCTGAAATGCCAACTTCCGGTACCAATTTCTTGAGTTTTACATCGATATACTGACTCCTGGCATCCATTTATCAATTTTTCATCTCAGAAAACCAACTTCCAGTCCCAGAAAGTCAATTTTCGGTTCTGTAAAACTACTTCCAGTCCCAATCTTTCTTTCTTCCCCCCCCCCCTCCCCACCATTTATTGACTTCCACACCCTTTTATAGATTTCCTATGATGGAAATTTGACTTCTTGTCCTGAAAAGTCAACTTCCAGTCCTGGAAAAACTACTACTGGTAACTTGAAAAATAAAATTTTAAAATTGCCAATTTTCTTTTTAGTTTTTCTGACCCAATACACTGAGTGGTATAACAATATGCCAATTGGGAGTCCATAAATTAAAAAATCAGTAATTAAGTTTCCAATTTTGGGAATATCCAGGCACCCAATCAGTGACCAGGTAACCCACTGAGTACCTGATGTGGTATCCAAATATATGGGTTTTTTCCTGTGGGTACTAAACTAAGTTAAGTACCTGAGAGTGGGGCTGGATAGGTTGAAATTGGAATTCAATCAGGAGATCAATGCTGGTGGGTACATCAGAGGTGGTGTCAAAGTTTGAGTAAACATCATGGCCAAGACTTCAGTCCCTGGCAGAGAGAAGAAAGGTACATGCTGGACTCTGGTTCTGTTGAAGTGGAGAGCAAGCACACATAAAGAAGGGCTAGAAGGCTGGAGACAGAACTGAAAGAAAGGACGTACTGAAGGACAGACAAGCAGGAGAGAAGTCAGGTAGCCTGGGACCAGAGCTGGAAGACGGTGGTCAGGAAGTAACATAAAAACCATTGATAATTGTGTTAGAAATAAGAATAAATTGAAAACAAAATAAATGCAGGTTCGAAACTACACAATGGCAAGCATTTATAGCAAATGGCAAACTCTGCAGTGGGAAACAAGTATCCAGGGGGTGAGGTCATTTGCACTTCAAAGGAATTGGATACAATCATAAGCACATCATATTACATGAATCATAGCCTCCTGTCACAGGTTGCTCCATCATGGGTATTTTCAGACGTGACGAGATCACAGTGAACCACAGTGAATACCCACCTGTGGTCACCGTGCCCTGCACGTCTGTTCGGCGGCCGCCAGATGTTCGCCACACTAAATACCCACATGGGATCAATTTCAACCATGCTTCCCGGGCTCCCAGCGCAAGAATCCCCGGAAGCTTGGTGAAAGTGATTCCGGGCGGGCATCAATAAAAAGTAACGTCTGGTCGGCTATCACGGCCCGGAATCCCTGGCGGAATTCCGGGCCGTGGTGAACTCGGCCAGATGCTGCGGCGGCATTGGCCTCGCCGCCCACCCATCTCCCCAGAGGGCGGGTGGCGAGGGAGTGTGGAGGGGGTGGGGCCGTGCGGTCGCACGCTGCGCCGCGCGACCCTGCCCCCTCCCTGATTTCCTGCCGGGCTCCCCGGCACGTGTGTTTGCCGTGCCTGGGTGATCCCAGCGGGGAATCTCTGGGTTGTTTTCGGGAAGGGGCGAAGCCGCCCCGTCACGTCTGAAAACACCCATTATCTATCAAGGCTCCCTTTCCATAAGAACTAGCCAGTAATGGAATGGGACTCTATTACATTACTAGGTTTTTTTCCACTGTGGCCGTGAGAGCGAATATGGGGGTGATAGAAGCATTTTTATTAGCTTCTGACACCCATAAATATCTGTTCATGTTAAGAACTCAAATGTGTCCTGCTCTCCTGCATAAGGAAGTACAATACTGATTGAAAGTTATGGAATGACTCACACTCTCCCCCCTGGGAGGCCTGCCTGACAATATATAGACACAGGGACTGGGAGGGCACTCTCACTGTCCACCTGTCCCAGACAACCACTCAGTCCCCAGGCATTCAACAGATGACGGCTCTCTCACTGCCACCCCAAACATAAAACACATAACACAACTCACCCAAAGATGGCTCACTATCCACTGGTGGGGGAAAGAGATGGGGAATGACAAAATAAAAACAGATATTAAAAGCACCAATCTGTGGCCCACTCCTCCTTGGCCAGGGTCACACTTGCCTCCCAATGACCAACGCCCTTTGGTGTTGCCCTTCGGCAGGCTGACGCCGATGGGCTGGCACCCTTCAGGGCTCTCCCTCCAATATCTACCTGCATGGAGTGGAAGAGGTCAGGTGTTGTCATTCCTCCTCAATGAGCAGTCCCAGCAGAACCCCACTGTTCAGGGCTCTCCCTCCAATATCTACCTGTGGGGAGAGTAAGAGGTTAGGTGTTGTCAAACCTCCTCAATGTGCAGGAACTGTGTGGCTTATCCTTAAGTAGGTAGTCCAACATCTAGCAGAGCTCAGTTCAAAGGATCCGCAAAATAGCTGCCAGAGAAGTCAGCATGCATGTAATTCACTTTGCCTTATTATTTATTATTCATTAAGCATAGGTATTTGGACAACGAGGTGTGCTTGTGTCATTCCTTCACATTATCTTTGTTGAAGAGGGAGCAAATAACGCCACAGACGTTATTACATCTATGAAGAAAGAGGTTCCCTGACTAAAGTATTTAATGGAAAACAACGAGGCATTGAATTTTTAATGTATTTTCAAGGACATATTAGAAAGAAACATAATCCTTGGGTATAATGGAGAAGAAAAAAAATCAACCATTTTATAACATGTTTCTGTATATTTAAAACATGTGGAATTTGACCAATTGATCTTCAAAGAACTTGAATAATATGCAACTTCTGAGTGATGGCAATTAAATTTTAGAACACCTTGGAAGGCCAGTTGGCCTGACTGTTGCTTGAAAACTTTACAATGAGATGGATGATTCTTTAAAAGATATACTATAATCCAACTGGGAAAGAGTCCATGTACTGGAGTTTACAGAAGGTCAAACAAGTTGATCACAATAGTCCTCTTGGCTTAAAAGACTACAAAACTATGAAAATCGGAAATCGGCCAAACTTCTGTTCCAAATAAAGGCTGTTGAATAGGCAAAGCAGTTCTGTACAACAAGCAGATTTAAATTACTGTGGGGTATAAAAAATCTACAGACAAATTGGTATCCTTCATAGCATTTTCAGTATCTAACAGCAATAGGGGAGGCTATTCTTTCTCTTTTTTTGGCACAACACAGAATACGATGATGTGTTAATAAGTTGCACTGAGGCACCTACATAATCTTTTCAATGGAATATTTATGTATTGAATGTTCCAAAGAAGCAGTCTTATGTACATCATCATAATAAATTATTGAGAATCTGTAGAACAATTTCGGGTTAGTAAACAAGCTTAGGTAGACTTTTGAATATTAAGATAAATTCAGGATCAGGCTTATTTGCTTTTCACTTTGGCATGTTTTGTTCCTTTGTGCTCTGAGAAATGTCAGCATCTATTTGAATGCCATTCTGTTCATTTGTTTATAGGGATTAATCTGTACCCTGTCTATTCAAAGGCACAGATTGTAGGCCTAATTCATCTCCCGCATACTGGTGCAAGTCAGGAGTAACCAGTTTCATTCAATAGCTAACTTCTGATTTATACCAGAGTAATTTTGATCCAAATTTAGCTCTGTCTTTGATTGTTGCACGCACGGCTTCCAGCATTTCATATTTAGAGCAGTCAACTAGACACTCTGGTACCTTACGTAGAGGAGCTGAGACAAATATCAGCACAAACAAAGAATTCCATTAAATTAACGGTATTGGAACCAAAATATACAAAGTGGATAGTGACCACTATTTATCAGATACCTCCTTCAGTTATTTCATTCCGTTTGCTTTGACATTTCAATTACATCATTTTGGCACTATTAGTGCTATTACATTTGTACAATTACCAAAATGAAGTAACCAAAATAACCGAACGGAAATAGTGAAATGAATGAAATAACTAAACCAGAGTATCCAAATAAGACACTATTAGAGATTAAATGGGTAGGTCACTTTCTACCTGTGGCTCTTAGCAGCATTTCTGAGTACCACCTTAGGTATGTGATTGGTTAACTGGGTACCAATTGGGTACCCAGATGCTTGAAAAAAATCGCTTATTTGTGTACTAATTTTTCAATTTTTCAGCTACTGATAGATTAATTAAGATGGAAAACTGAAGAATCAGGACCAGAAGTTTACATTCAGGGACATTGGGTTCTCAAATCGGGTTGAAATCAGGTTCCAATTGCCTTGGTACCCAATATTTTTGAGTTGATTCAAGTACTGGATATTTGACAGGTATACCAGTTTTTGTGGGTACTCATTTCAGCTCTAGTGAATACCCATTTCAGAAGATAATATTTGAGGATTTGGCTATCCAAAAATGCAAATAATATCTGTGAATAAAAATACCTACCATTCATTTTGCCTCTAATCTCATGGTTTCTAGGCCATGGGTGACTAAAGTTCGAGCTATATACAAAAATATTCATATGATCTAGAACTAAAAAGTACACGTGTGCACACAGATATCCATGCACACACAAACCGCTCCTGCTTTGTGATTGGGCATCCTGATTGCTGAGATTCTGAAGAGCAGCGCTCACAACCAGTCTGGCTGAGAACCACACTTGAACTGCTCAAACATAACAAGTGGCTCCAGAGTAGAGTTAAAGTGAGACCTAAATTCAGCACCCACAGGTAATACCCACCCACAGGTAATACCCACATTTTTGTGTACCACATTGGGTTGCTGGGTACTGATTGGGTACCCAAATACCTGACAAATTGGGTACTTCCAATATCATGGTTTTGACTGACCAATTCCCAATTAGAATAGCACCACACCAATTGGTATATTGGGTCAGAAAATTGAAAATTCAGCATGAAAATGAAAAGAAAAAAAAAGTGGCCAGAAGTAGTTTTCCAGAACCAGAAGATGACTTTCCAGGACTAGAAAGTTGATTTTTCTGGGACAGCTAACCAATAGATAAGTGTCTTAAGATGTTAAATTGCAAGAAAAGTATAAATATTGGGACTGGAAGTAGCTTTCTAGGACTGGAAGATAAAAAAATATGATGGAAGTTGACAGAAAGCCGATGAATCAAAGTTGGGAGTTGGTATATCAATGTAGAAAAAATGAAAAATTGGTACTGGAAGTCAACATTCTGGGACCGGAAGTTCACATTTTGGGTCATTGGGTACCTATGTTGTTGGGTTTATTTGAGTGCTAGAAATTCAATGGCTAAGTGTGCAGTTCTTGGACTGCGAAGTAGGGGGAGATCCCAGTTCTAGTCTCGCCTTAGTCAGAAACTCACTGGGTGATCTTGGGCCAGTCACAATATTCTCTCCGCCTAACCTACCTCACAGGGTTGTTATAAAGGAGGATAAAAAGTTGTGTTACACGTAAAGCACTCAGAGTGCCATGAGAAGGGGGCACTATAGATTATTAAAGATTATTATTATACCCCTTTTTTGCAGGCACTCATTTCAGCTCTACACCCGAGCCACAATTGGGCCACACTTTCTCTAAGCAAACTCACCTGCTTCCCAACTCCCCATCAAAGCACAGTGCAGTCCCACTAATTCTTAGCTCCATGAATCACAGCAGGGGGTTATGCACAATTTTGCAAACATCAAGAAGGATAACATCCTGACCTCCTGGAGCCTTGTTCTCTGATGCTCCCCACTCTACCCTAACCTTCCCAAGCATAGGCATGGACAGTGGCTGTTCCCCTCTTCTGGTTCTGCTCCCACCATTTTTTTATTGCCATCTCAGACTCTTGCTGGGGAGCAACAGCATCTGGGGAGCATTAGCAGTAGGAGCAGCAGCAGGATGAGGAAGAAGATTCCCAGAGCTAGGGTGCACTCTGTTCCATTCTGGCTCTCTCCACCCTTGACCTTGAGCTCCTCTCTATCACCTTTCTATTACTGATCCTGCCATTGCCTTTCTCTATCACCCCCAAAACTGTTGCTTTCCCCTCTCGGTTGACGGATGCTGCCTTTTTCCCAATTGGTGGGGTGTGAGAAGAAGGGAGAGGGTAGTGGTTCAGTGCTCCCTCCTTTTCAAGGATAGTGGTATTTTCAGACGTGATGACACTAGTCACCGTCACACTTTGATCCTCCCTTCAGTGAAAGCCCTCATCCTGGGCAGTCACACCACTGAAAAAACATGCCGGCAGCAGGGGCTGGGGAAGGGGCGACATGCGGACATGGTCTGTAAAGCTCTGATCCCCGTGCTACTCAGCGTGGCCTCACCCCCTCCCTAATGAGCAGTTGCGCCAGCCTATGTGGCCACCATGCCCACCTGGAAAAGTTCTACCCACTGGATGGAGTTATGTAGAATGGGCCCTCATACGTGATGGCCTGCTCTACCATGGTCTAGGAATGGCTTCCCCAGACCGTGGCAGGGCTAACACCGGGTCGTGAGGTGGCAGGGAGTTGAGCTCACAACCTGGAGTTAATCCTGCCATGGTCCAGGGAGTGTTTGCTCCTGCCCATGGTTAACATCTGGCAGGTTGGAACAAACGTGACATCACCATACAGCGTGGACTGGACACCGGTGATAGTGTCACCTCTGAACACACCTTAAGATTGATGTTCAGTCAGAAAATAATGCCCAGGAGGAAAAGAGAGTGAGAGGTAGCATGACCATTTTCTGTTGCAGTGTGTCTGTGTCCAAGGGGCTGGGGTGGGGATATGGCCCAAATCTTGTTACATCGACTCACAGCAAAGGAGGCTTTGAGGATATTGAGAAAGCAAGGCAGGTAGCCCTATATCTCCTTACCCTTTTCTCTGGTTTTTGCAGAATGGGGAACCTTCAGCCTGTGAGCTATTTTTTCCTCCCTTGAGCCACTTTAAAAACTAGTGCACACTCAATGTGCCAGATAAGAGATTTGGGAAGGGGTGTTGAAAAGTAGGGATGTGCTAACGCGGTTCAGACTTTCGGGGTTTGACCTGAATTCAGCCAGTTCAGATGGACGAACCAAATGCCCGAACCGAACGCCCAAAGCCCCGAACAGTTCGGGCACGCTCAGATGAGTTTGGCTGCATTTGGGTGGGAAAAACCTGGCTGGCAGGCCCGGGGAGGGGGCAGCTGAGGAGCAGACTTCCTGGCCCCAGGGGTGGAGAGAGGCTTGGACTAGCAGCCAGCCTGCCCAGTCACCATCCCTCTTTTCCTCAGACCACTGACTTTGCAGTCTGCTAATGGCCACGGGCTCGGCTGCATGGAGCCAATGGGGCTTGTGGTAAGGTGGGATCAGCAAGTAACAAAAGTCATTGCCCTCCCCCCTTCCAACACCTGAGCTACCCACTGATCCTGTCAGCAGGTGTTTTCAGAACTCTCCCAGCAGTTTGTGTTCCTAATTCATTGCCATCCTCCTCCTATTTCATCAATTTCCACAAATGTATCTACATAGTTTCATTTATTTAGATTAGATTAGATTAGATTAGATTAGATAGATGTAGGTGTTATTTTTATTTTTTACTTGTGCTCTTTCTCCCTACCCTCCATTGAGTCCTTCCCTCCTCCCTGTATATATTCCATCCGTGATTCCCTTCCCCTGTTTTTGGATTTATTTAGAGTAGCATTAGATTGATTTAGGTTTCATTTCAGTTTTATATCCCCTTCCTGTGTTGCTTGTTGTGAGCTGTCTGTGCCCCCCCATCCATGTGGATAGATAGATAGATAGATAGATAGATAGATAGATGTAGAAGTTAGCTTCATTATAGAGATAGTGTGTAGTGATTCAGTTTTAATATTTTATAGTGTGTTTGTAGGACTAGGCCTTTGTAGATATAATATTCCATTTAGTTCCATAGGTTTTAGAATTGTTAATAGCAGTTAGAGTTACTGTAGCTATATGTAATATTAGATTACAAAATTGAATAAATAAACTTTACAAATGTAAATTCTTCCTGTGCATTCTTTGGGTGGAAGAGATGGAGAAGGGAAGCAGGAGAGACCGGTCTGCTACCCATTAGGCAGACAATGTGGCACGTGGCAGAGGTGGCAGGGACCGTGCCAGAGGAGTGGCAGCAGGCATCAGCAGAGGCCTGAGCCCATCACCATGCCCCAAACTGCACAGGTCTGATTTTGGCAGACAGGCTTCAGAGGCTCCCAGCAGTGGCACTATGGGTGTGGTTCAGTGATGCCTTCCGCCAGTGTCCTCCACTGCCATGCAGGGAACTGGAAGGCCTGAACTCCAGGAGGCTGCAGCTGTCTCTGCTGTGGCTGCAGGAGAAGGTGCAGGTGCTTCAGGGGCAGGGTCCAAAGTTCATCGTGGGCCACCATGTTCCCCCATTATTGAGGTGATCCCCAGTAGTCCAGGGCTGGTGGATCCCACCCTGGCTGCTAGAGGCCAGGCCCAATCCCCAGGCAATGGCAACAGGGAGAGGAGCAGCATCAGCAGCAGCTATAGGGGGCACAGGGAGAGTGGCAGCAGCATGGTGGGCAGTCGATCAGCCTCAGGGTCCCAGTACTCCTGTTCTCAGGACATCACTCTGATTGGGGACAGCGAGGCAGACACTAGTCCTGTGGGGAAGATGTCTGGTGCTGAGGCAATGACTGTTCCTCCAAGAGCTGTGTTGTCACCATATTCTGTCCCTCCCAGCAGCACTGTTAGCGGTGCATCTCCCGGTGCAGGCTCGAAGGTAGGAGGGGGCAAAAAATCCTCCGTATGGGCACATTTTAAGTTGGTACAGGCGGATGATCCTAGGGAGGTTCAGTGCAAGTTTTTTAATTTATTTAGTTATTTAGTTGCATTTATATGCTGCCCCCTTATGCCAATGGCATCTTGGGGCAGCTTCCATACAAAAATAAAACAATATTTAAAACCAGAATAAAATTTACAATATTCCGCAGTTTAAAACCTTCATTAACCGGCCCCCCCCTCCAAATTCCTGGGAGAACAGCCACCTCTTACATGCCTGTCGAAAGGCCAGTAGACTTGGGGCAAGGGAGGCTTCCCCCGGGAGGGAGTTTCACAGCCGCGACCCTACCACCGAGAACGTCCTCTCCATTGTGACCTCCAGGAAAGCGCTCCTGGTGGACCGAAGCGGCTGTCCTGAGACGCGGAAGGGGAGGCGGTCCCTGAGATATCCAGGGCCAAGACTGTACAGGGCTTTATAGATCAAAGTCAACACCTTGAATCTGACTCGGTATGTTATAGGCAGCCAGTGCAGCGCATGGAGAACAGGTGTAATGTGCTCTCGTTGACCCATCCCTGTTAGGAGATGGCCAGCTGAATTCTGCACTAGCTGCAACCTCCAGGCCAGCATCAAGGCCCACGTAGAGTGCGTTACAGTAGTCCAGCCTTGAGGTGATGAAGGCATGGATCAGAGTGACCAGGTCGTATTTGGAGATGTATGGGTGCAGCCTCCTCACCAGGTACAGCTGGCAGAAAGCCACCCTTGCCACCACCTCCACCTGTCAATCCAGGTGGAGGTCTGAGTCCAATACCACACCCAGAAATCGTAGTTGTTGGGACACAGAGGGGCACACACCCTCCACAAGGGGGGCCAGCACCTCCCCCTCTGTCTTATCAGGGTTGAGCTTCAGTCTGCTCTGCCACAACCATGTTGCAAAAGCCTCCAAACACTGGGACAGCACAGAGACGGCAGGACCTGGGTCAGTTGAAAAGGAGAGGTAAAGCTGGGTGTCGTCAGCATATTGGTGGCAACGCACACCAAAGCCTCTCATGATCTCCCCCAAGGGCTGCATATACACATTAATTAATAATGGAGACAAGATAAAACCTTGTGGAATGCCACAGTCCAGGGCCCGGGGGTTAGCTGTTTCTGCCCCAGGACAACTCGCTGTCCTCCCCGAGAGGAATGACTGGAACCATCCTAGGACAGTCCCATCCAGACCTCCCAGGTCACGCAATCGTCTCAGCAGCATCCTATGGTCCACTGTATCAAACATAGCCGAAAGATCTCACAGGACTAGTAATGTTGAATGCCCTGCATCAATCTCCTTGTGGAGATCGTCCACCAAGGCCACCAACACCATCTCTGTACCATAACCAGAGTGAAACCCTGATTGAAATGGGTCAAGGAAACCAATGCTATCAAGATGATCCTGGAGCTGCAGAGCCACTGCCCATTCAATAACCTTCCCTAAAAAGGGAAGGTTAGAGATGGGCCAGTAGCTGGCGAGTGCATCCACATCCAGAGTCGATGTCTTCAGCAGGGGACGCAGCATGGTCTCCTTAAGGTCGGGGGGCAATCTACCCTGACAAAGGGATGCATTGGTTACCCCTGCCAGCGCCGTACCCAATGTTTCCTGGAGGCTTTCACCAACCAGGACGGGCAAGGATCTAATTCACAACTAGTGGCTCTAACAGACCCAAAGACATCCACAGCATCAGCTGGCATCACTTCCTGAAACTCACCCCAGAAAGATGGACCAGACAGAGCTTCCATCACCTCATGCTCCCTCTCTACAGTTCCTAACCAAGTGTCAAAATTTCTCTGGATCCGAGCGATCTTCTCTGCAAAGTAGATTGCAAACTCCTCACAGCGGGCCTGGGACAAGTCCCCGTCCAGGCGGAGGGAGACCGGAGTGACCACCCCCCGCACCACCTGGAACAACTCTGCTGGACGTGACTTTGCAGACACTATGAGGGTGGCAAAGAACTCTTTCTTTGCCACTCTCACAGTCTCAACATAGGACCGCAAATGGGCCCTATGGAGAAGTCGGTCAGATTCAGCGCGAGTCCGATGCCAGTGTCACTCTAGTCGCCTACCTACCTGCTTCATACACCACAGCCCCTCAGTAAACCAAGGGGCCCTGCCATGACGAGTCATAGGTAGGGGACGTTTTGGAGCCACCTTGTCAATAGCCCGCCCCCCAAGCAAAGTGTTCTATGCCCAGACAAGTTCATCAACAGGGCAGCCATCAGAAGCCAGCGTTATATCCCCCAGGGCCTCCTGGAACCGCTGAGGTTCCATCAGCCTCCGGGGGTGGACCAGAAGCTGTGCCAAAAGGTGGTGAAACGTGGGCAGGTGATCACCAACCTTGGCACAACTGCCAGGGCGAGGCACCTGAAGGGTTTCCACAGCGCTGTACTGCTAAGCATGTAGGCTGGGGCAGTGGATTCCAGTGGGTTTCCAACTGCAGCGGCTAGTCGTCCACGTCCATCAGTGGGCAAGCATCCTCCTAGAGCATCTATCTCTAGCAGCAGGAGCAATATTGCTGCTAGGGGGAAAGAGCAGACACAGCAGCAGCAGAAGCACAGGAGCTGTGATGGGGGCAGCTGCCAAGTCCATCGGCAACTGTAGGACATGGAGGGCGGTATGGCTTTCAACTGAAAGCCACACGCATGTTGGGGGAAATGAAAGCGCTGGATGGGCAGCCCTTCTCAGTGGTCGGGGACATGGGGTTTAGCCACCTGAATGGCTTCCTGGCCCCCCAGTTTAAGCTGCCCTCACGCACCATCCTGGGTCAGCAGGTGGTGTTAGCCTTGTACCAGGCTTTAAAGGAGTGGTTGAGGGAGCAGCTGGCAGGGACTGGGGGTGCCACCATGCACTTCACGACCGACCTGTGGTTGAGCAGGAATTCACAGTACTCCTTCCTAACAGTGACGGTGCACTGGTGGCAGGACCCGGAGTCAGCTTTTTGGAGTGGTAGGAGGGGTCCTGAAGCAGAGTTTTGGTGGTCCCTGTTTCAGGTGGAAGCCATGGATGGCCCGAACACTTCTCTGAACATCGAGGCAGCCCTTAACGCCATGGTGAGGGAGTGGGTCACACCAGTTATGGCCTTCACCAAGGGGTGCATGGTGACGCACAACGTGGATAATATACTGAGGGCAGTCCACAATGTGGGCTTCACCAGCGTCCCTTACTCCGCACACACCATTCACCTGGTGGTCAGGGATGCTCTGGGCTTGGGGGAGAAAGGGATTGGTCCAGGCACCTTTAGCTCCTGATCAATCAGGGGAGGAAGCACGTCGAGCAAGGCTCCCCAGTGCACCAGCTGGTACAGGATGTGTCCACCGGGTGGAATTAGACGTTCCTGATGCTCGAGTAGCTTTTCGAGCAGAAAACTGCTTTGCATCAGCTGCTCAAGTGGCTTTTCAAACAGAAAGCTAATTTGCATCAGCCGCTCGAGTGTCTTTTTGAGCAGAAAGCTGCCTTGCATCAGGTTCAACAGGTGATGGACAGCGGGGCACCTCCAGGGTACAGTGGGGTGGAATGGGAGATCCTGACTCTCACAGTCTTTGTATTGAGACTGTTTCTGGCCATGACAGAGACCATCAGTTCCTCCATGGCGACCATCAGTCAGGTGACCCCTCTGGTCCAGATTCTGTACATGAGGCTCGTGGAGATTATCCAGGGGCAGGATTGTGGACCTCAGGAGAAGAAGCTGGTGGCTGAGGCAGTTGCCCTGGTGCAGCAGCTGAAGGCAGGGCTGAAGGCATGGTTCTATGAGCTCCTGCAGTGGGAGGAATATGTTTTGCCAACCATGCTGGACCCCATAGTCAAGGGCAGTGTGGCACGCCAGACAGCGCTCTATGGGCACTGGAAGGGTGACCTGGTGGAGAGGGTCCGGCAGGCAGAGAGGGCTCTTGAGAGTGCATGGCAGCAGCAGCAGGATTCCCCTGGGGATGGTGGGAGCAGCCACCACTTTCAGCCGGCGTGGTCTAACCCTTCCCCCAGCCCTAGCATTAGCAGCACCAGAAGCAGACTGAGCATCAGAAGCACACCTATTGCCAGTATGTGTAGGGCACTCTGGAGAACATGGGCTTGTGCACAGCAGGACAGGCAGTGTGGCTGAGGGCAGTGGTGGAGGTGGTGCCCAGGCATAGTTACATGAGGGAGTTTGACAGCGCCTCATCAACAGAGGAGAGCTACCTGGAAGAGGAGCCATGTATTGAACCCAGTAGCGATCCCTTGGCCTACTGGGCTGGCAAGACCAACGTGTGGCTGGCCCTGTCCAAAGTGGCCAAGGGTCTCTTGTTCTGCTCACCAATGAGTGTCCCCAGCGAGCAGGTGTTCTCTCTGGCGGGAGACATTTGCTCGCTGAACAGCCTGAGACTGGGGGTCAAGTTGGTGGAGCAGTTGCTGTTCGTCAAGGTGAACCTTCTGCTGCTGGGATTCCCCGTGCTACTCCTGGACATGGATTGATGGTTCAGTGGCACACGCTATCCCATGCCAGGGGCAGTCTTGAGACAGGGATCCTCCTCAATCTGGGCTACTGCTGCTGAGGTGTTGTCCCTCCCTCCAAATGCCCAGCACCCACCCTGACTCTCTCTCTCACTCACCAGACAGCCTCGGCCGGCTTATCTGACTGACCTCATGATGCCAGATGGCATTGGGAAGCTGTAAGCCAGCCAGCTGGCCTCTAGATAGACAATCTCGGCCCATGGCTCTCTCTCTTGTGCGCTGCACAGTCTTCGCCAGCCTATCTGAGTGCCCTGCCAAGGACCCAGCCTGCCTTCCGAACTGTCTCTCATGCTATGCTGCCTGTCTGCCCACCCGCCAAGGTTGCCATGATCAAACCCTGCCTCAGCCTGCCTTCCAAGGCTTGCGCCACGCTGCCTGGCTGCCCGCCCTGGTTGCCTACCTTGAACCCTGCCCCAACCTGCCTTCTGATGCTCATGGCATGCTGCTTGTCTGCCCGCTTGCCCAGGTTGCCAAGATCAAAGCCTGCCTCAGGCTTCCTTCCAATGCTCATGCCACACTGCCTGTCTGTCCACCCGCCTAGGTTATCAAGATCAAACCCTGCCTCAGTCTTCTTTCTGCTCATGCTGAAGTGCCTGTCTGCCCACCTTGTGGGCAAAGCTGAACCCTGTACCAGCCTGCCTGCCTCTTATGCCAAGGTGCCTGTCTGCCTGCCCTGGAAATCCTGAGTGATGTGCCTCACTGGCCTGGTAATCCCGCTGCTGCTGCCTTTTGGTCCATGTGTGCTCTGCCATGGCAAATCCAATGTGCCCACGCAATCCTGCTGCTGCCATCTGCTGCTGTATGGGAGCTCTATCCTGGCAAATCCTACCATCCTGGCTCCATGAGTGCTGGGCACAGGAAAATCCTGCTGCTGCCTTCTCTGCTGTTCCACAGGTTCTGTGCCCGGGCAATTCAATGTCTGCTTCTGCTGCCTCTGCTGTGCTATGGATTCTGTGCCCCGTCAATCCAATGTCCGCTTCTGCTGTGCCACGGGTTCTGCGACCAGGCAATCCAATGTTGGCCGCTTCTGCGAATGTTGCCTCTGCTGTCTGTGCTATGGGTTCTCTGCCCAGGCAAGAGAATAACTTAGGCTCAGCGCTTGGCCCTTGGGGGTGCCCGCCTGATTCCCATTGGGGCATGGCTGACCGTCTGAGACCCACTGATGCCTGCCAACCTGCAATGCCCAGCCAACTATGGGTGCCAGCCACCAAGCCCCAAGCCTTTCCAGCCTCTACTGCTGCTGCTGCCTCTTGGTCTCAGGTGGCCAGCCCTGGTGCCACGGACACCTCCATGGACCAAGCGCCAAGCCTGCCTGCCCGGTCAACTCGGGGTGCCAAGCACCAAGCCTTTCCAGTCTATGCTGCTGCTGATTCTGTGTCTCAGATGGCCTGCCATGCCTCAACAGGCACCCCTGGGGGTCCCTGGAGTGCCCCAAGTCTCCACATGGGATCAAACTTTCCGAACATTTGGGGGAGTCTGAACTATGCCAGACTGAACTCCCAAACCCAAACTAAGTTTTTAGTCTGAACGGCTGAACATCCGAACTCCATCCTGTTCACACATCCCTATTGAAAAGGAATGATTAGGATAGAGGAATATTTGAGTGCAGAGTGGTGGTGGTGGGGAGGAGATCATGGATCTATGCCATCGATGAATTTTCTATCCTGATCTCTTCCATGAGCTCGCTTTTTCTGTGCATGATGACAGAGGCTGGATTTCTGGGTCAGCTCCAGAACTGGAAAGGGGCGAAGTAGAAATAACTGTGGGCTGGAATTGTCCAATGGGCCAGAGGTTCCGAATTCCTGAGGTTCTAAGGGCATGAACCTGAAGACGTTCAGTGCTGGTTCCAGTCCACGGTCCTACACTCAATCAAATTGGATATCCACCACTGCAAGTAGCAATTAGGTAGTATCAAAGGTCAAACAACATCAAACACCTTCAGAATCACACGACTCATGAAGGGGAAATCTGGTCCTGATGCATGAATAAAGAACTGCATTAACTTTGTACTGTGTATTTCAGGTTTGACATGATGTGCCTAGAATCAATTAGTTCTTTGCGTCAGTCTTCACTGCAGAAGATTTGGGGGAGGTACCTACACCATATCCTTGCTTTGTGGGTGAGGAATTGGAAGAGCTGTTACAAGTCAATGTGATGTTAGAGAATGTTCTAGGGCAAATTGACAAACTGAATACTAACAAGTCACCAGGGCCAGATGGCATTCACCCCACAGATCTGAAGGAACTCAAATATGAAATCACAGACCTAATGTTAGTAATTTGTAACCTGTTACTAAAATCTGCCACTGTACCTGAGAACTGGAGGGTGGAAAATGTAATCCTGATATTTAAAAAGGGATCCAGAGGTGATCCTGGAAACTACAGACCAGTAAGATTGAGGTCTGTGCCAGGCAAAATGGTAGAAACCATCATTAAGGACAGGATTACAGGGCATGTTGATAAACATGACTTAATGGGGAAGAGTCAACATGGATTTAGTAAAGGTAAGTCATGTCTCACTAACCTGTTGGAATTCTTTGAGGGTGTAAATAAGCATGTGGATAAGGGAGACCCAGTAGATATAGTGTACCTGGATTTCCAGAAAGCATTTGAGAAGGTCCCTCATGAGAGACTTTTGAGAAAATTAAATAGTCATGGGATAGGAGTTAGTGTCTTACTATGGATCAGAAACTGGTTAAAAGATAGAAAGCAAAGGGTTGGACTAAATGGTCAGTTTTCACAATGGAGAGATGTAAAAAGTGGTGTGCCTCAGGGATCTGTATTGGGACC
>QEPC01001041.1:228096-270007 GCA_003113815.1 Sphenodon punctatus | reverse complement strand
GGGAGGGGGAGGGATATTTCATTGGTTTCAATGGGGACACAGCGCCCCATTGAAACCAATGGATTAAATCCGGTACCGGTATACCGGATTTAATCCGGGAATCCGGTTTTCCCAGAACCGGTAACCGGTAAATCCGGTAGCCGGTAATGGGTCCGGGGTCCCACCCCTAGTATTCATTAATGATTTGGAAGAGGGCGTTAAGAATGAAGTGATCAAATTTGCAGACAACACCAAGTTATTCAAGGTAGTTAAAACATGAGAAGACTGTGAGGAACTGCAACAGGATCTTATGACACTGGGTGCCTGGGCATATAAATGGCAAATGAGATTTATGTGGACAAGTGCAAAGTGATGCACCTAGGGAAAAATAATTCAAACTATGCATACACAATGCATAGCTAGGAATTACCACTCAGGAAAAGGATCTGGGGGTGGTTGTGGACAATACAATGAAATCCACAGTGCAGTGCACAGCAGCAGTCAAAAAAGCAAACAGAATGTTAGGAATTATTCGGAAGGAGATAGAGAATAAAACTGACTATGTCATAATGCCTCTATACAAATCAATGGTTTGACTGCACCTCCAATATTGTGTGCACTGTGCAGTTCTGGTCACCCCATTTCAAAAAAGACATAGCTGAACTAGAAAAGTTACAAAGAAGGGCAACACAAATGATCAAGGGCATGGAAGGGCTCCCGTATGAGGAGAGGCTTGTTAGGTTAGGGCTTTTCAGCTTGGAGAAGAGACGACTGAGAGGAGATATGAAAGAGGTGTATAAAATCATGAGTGGTGTTGATCTAATAAACAAGGAGCAGTTATTTACCCTCTTGGCTACTATTAGAACTAGGAAACACTCCATGAAACTCATGGTGGCAAGTTTAAAACAAATAAAAGTAAATATTTTTTTACTCAGCGTATAATTGGGTTTTTGAATTTGCTGCCAGAGGCTGTGGTAAAGGCCGGTACTATAGCTGAGTTTAAAAGAGGTTCAGACATGTTCTGGAAGATATGTCCATTAGCAGCTATTAGCCAGACAGGATCAGGGAACATGATGGGAACTGGGAGGAAACAACAGGGAATGGATCCCCCATTATGACCTGTTGGGTGCTTCCCCCAAACCACCATGATTGGCCACTGTCGGAGACAGGATGCTGGGCTAGATGGACTATTAGTCTGACCCAGTATGGCATTTCTTATGTTCTTATTATATTTCTTTAATTACATCATGGCAATTATAAATGTATTTTAATTAGACAAAACATGTCAAAATGAATAGCATCAAAGTGTGGTAATTTACAATTGTGTGCTATGGACATTTCTTGTGTATTAGGAATATGTACTGCCTGACGTTGAGTTTCATGGAGATGGAAAAATGAAAGAAACACACAGGAGGGGATGACACGATTATAATGTATTTTTATGGGTAAAGGCTGCCTCCACTGAACTCATTAGTAGGGATGAAATGAGAATCCTGTGAGTTTTTGTGAGAATGTGCAAGATTCTCGCAGCCCTGCATGAGATCTTGCGAGGTCTTGCTGAGATTTTCTAGAATCTCGTAAGATTCTCAAAAAGTTTAGATTCACTCTGCGCATATGCAAGACAGCAGTCAATGCCATTTCTGCCCATGACCGGGCCCTGGTAGTCATTTTGTGCATGCATAGTGTGTTTTCTTAGGGTTCTTGAGAATCTTGCAAGAGTCTTGAAACCCTAAAAATGCTCTGCATATACACAAAATGACTTCTGGTGGCTGCACATGTGCAGAAATGGCTATGGTGGCTATTTTGCACGTACACAGTGCACATTTCACACAAGAATGGGCTGAGAATCAGCCAATTCTTGAAATCTTCTCATTCTCACAAATCTTGGTGAGAATAAGAAGCTGCTTCTCACCAAATTTTAGCAAGAACACGAGGACAAGTTTCAGCCCTACTAATTAGCAGTGACTTCAGAGCAACCGAATTTCACCATTTGGTTATAATGTAATTTCATTAATGAAACAGAGTCAAATGCCTTTTCAAAATGAAAATGTTTCTCATAGAATTCATAAGTTCAGAATGAACTTTCAATTATTCATTTCTTGGGCTTTGTCAAATGATAATTCCTGAAACGATTTTTAAAAGGTTTCACACAGCAGTTCATGATGTGGGTTGGATGATTGTCTAAAAGTAGCAATTTAATTTAATTAGAAATTTAATCTCACATTATAAATTTTAGGGCAGGGACCGTGTCTATTCCATTACTTTGTAAAGTGCCAGGTACATTGCTGGTGCTATATAAATGCTTGCTAATAATAAATTAAATGAAATTGTCTCAGTGCCCTCCTAACTGCTGAACACATGTACATTGAACCAATGATGACTCTAGGTTTTCCAGAGAATTAGGCAAAATTTAAAATGAGTCATAATGTTTTATCAGTGATAAACTTTGATATTTGAGTCCCATAGTCCTTCTTGGAGGTCCCCTGTGTATCTCAGGGGGTGACTCTGGAGAGCTCATTCTCGGTGGCTTCGGCTGTTCCACCAGGCATGTGGTGAGTGATGGGTGAGTGGGATGGGTTAGGGTGGGGGCGGTTGATTATTCCTCCCAGTTTTAGATGAATTTGAATATATTGTTTTCAGTTGTTTTTGTGTATTTGTGTATTTTTGTGTTTGTGTTTTTATTATAAGCCATCTTGAGTTGCTGGGAGCAGAAGAGGCAGGATATAAATAAATAAATGTTGTAGTGCTGTGTTCCTCAATAGGCAGACTGTGGTCCAAATCTGGCTTACAGAGAGCCTGTTTCTATAGACTCCAGTTCTCAGCTGCACACTGTTAGTTCAGGCCAAAGTGCTGGAGTTGAAATTTGTGCTTAGTTCAGCTCACCCTCTCCTGGTCCTTCTCCCTTCCAAGCTGGATGGGAAGGGAAGAGACTGAACAGGATTAAACTCCCCTATGCGTGGCCAGGTGTTGTTAGGGTGGAAGGGGTAGAGAAGGGATACCAAACCCCAATCCTGACAATTCCCTCCTCCAAAACCAAAGAGGCCCATCCGGGAAATAAGGACCCTCAGGATCTTCTTCAGACATTCTTTCCTGCCTGAAGAGCAACACAGATCATCACAGAGCAGGGAGGAGTCGGACAAGTCCCTTTGGTGAGGGAGGAGGGAAAGGGGGAAAACACGAATCACACAGTACTCATGTACACTCACTCCTGTAACCAAAGAACCACCTTGTGACATCTTGGAGTAGCAGATCTGGTCCCAGGGGTGAACGTTTGCTGTGAAGGAAGATAAGGGCAGGGACAGGGAAGGTCACTCGCACAGGTGCTCACTCGCAAGGAAGTGAGGGAAGGAGAGGGAGGGTTACACACACACGCTCGCTCTCTTGTACACTCTTTTTCACCACGAACATGCACGCTCTCACCCTTTCATCCACTCTTTTGACACTACAAACACACACACTCTCAAGCACAAACACGCACCCAGATACAAAACTCACAAGCTTGACACTATTACAAAAATCACTCTAACTGGATCCAATCCAAGGGCCAGCCTCTCATAATGATTACCAGTGGAGAACAGAGACCCCGCCGGTTGTTTTATCCTGAGTTCCCTGAGCCCACCCAGGTGTTGCCACATCCCAGTCCCCAGGACCCGCCCTTGCCAATATCATGGCGAGGTGGCTCCCGAGCCCCTCAAAGCCGCATCTCTCCAGCCACGCACTGCATTGCAGGTGAGCTCCTGGTTGCCTAGCAATCTGCAGAGTGTGCAACCTGCAGACCTCCCCACAATTAGGGACTTACTAAACTGAAAGACAAATAAATGCCAATTGGAAACCAGTGGTGACAATGTGAATGCCAATTTGAAGTAATGGTTTTTAAAAAAAATTCCAATAGCCCTTAATGGGCAATAAACCAATAAAATGGCAGATGCTTAACTGAAACAAATGGAGTGGGGGAGAGGGGACTAGAAAAGGCCAGGATGGGGGGTGGGGTGGAGTGAGGAAGCCACATGGAGGAAATGAAAAAAAAACAACAGGGGAAGGGGCTGGGTGGAATGACAGGTAGGAGACCACCAGGAGGAGATAGAATGATGGAGACCTGGGTTGAATTGTGGTTACGAGACCAGAAGGTATGACTGGGATGACAGGGAACTAGATGCAGCCTACTATGCCTAAAGCTGCCTCGTAGACACAAAGTAGGGTAGGGATATAATTTATTGGACCAACTTAGGTTGGTGGAGGTTTGCAAGCTTTCGGAACTCACAGGATTCTTCGTCAGGCGAGTCAGAAATCCAAGCTGTACACTGAGCAAAGCGAGGCACGGGGGTTATATGCAGAGTCTGGGGAGCATTACATCATGGGAGGGTAAAGCTGCCTCTGCACTCAACCTTCATGCCGGAAAGAGAGAGAGGCCGCATCCACACCTGATGGCGACAGAGTCTTTGAAACGGACATGAGGTAAAGACGCTGCAGAGAAGGAGCTAGATAGATGCTGTAAGTTGCGCCGGTGTAAATGGGGTTCTGCTGCGACATTATTTGTGAATGACGGTGAAAAATCCAGCCCTTTCATCTGCGAGTAACGGTGCAGCAGAACCCCGTTCACACCGGTGCCGCTTCTGGCAGCTGGGCTCCTCCCTCCACCACCACTTTGTGTCATGTCAGCTTCAAAGCCACTGGTGCCATCAGCTGTGAATGCAGCCAGAGATTCTGAAGTAAGCGTCCTTCAATGTGTCTGTACATGGACAAATATTTTAGAAAAATAGCTTTTTTAAAAAAAATCACACTTTTTTTTTGCCTGCAGAGAATTTTTTTTCAGGTTTTGCTGTTTTAAGCAGCCAGACAGAATCTTTACAAAGTCATAACATTTTTCATCATTTCAGATATGGTGAATTATATCACCTGAAAATAGGAGGAAGATAGGTATTGATAAAGATTTTGCGAGTTATACAAAGCTTCACAAAATTCAGACATTACCAAATCTTTAAAAGGAAATGCATTTAATGTTCTCAGTTGCATGACAACTTCCCCATGATTCACTTCTGAAATCGAGACTAAAACAAATATGCCACTGTACCTGAGACACTTTAGAGAGTGTACTTCATTGACGGACTTTCAACAGAAGGCCTGTTTGCACGAGGTACTTTACTAGCCAAAATCCTTTTAAATGGGTGCAAGTATGGAAAAAAACTATTTTTTCCTCTTATACCAATTTAACTCGCCTGGTAAATCAGTCCTGATGAATGACTAGTTAGTCTGGTAAATGATTAGTTCTGCAAC
Source organism: Sphenodon punctatus (assembly GCA_003113815.1). Classification (NCBI taxonomy): domain Eukaryota; kingdom Metazoa; phylum Chordata; class Lepidosauria; order Sphenodontia; family Sphenodontidae; genus Sphenodon; species Sphenodon punctatus. The sequence goes on along the minus strand of QEPC01001041.1, from coordinate 264,754 downwards.
TGACATTATCCTAAGAACTGCCATATTAGGTCATACCAATAGTCTTCTACCTGTATCCTATCTCCAATAGCTTAAGAACGTAAAAACATTAGAAGTGCCATACTGGATCAGAACAATGATCCATTGAGCCAAGCATCCTATCTCTGAGAGTAGCCAATCTCAGTCACTTGGGAGAAGTACCCAGCAGGTCACAATGGGTTGATCCATTCCCTGTTGTTCACTCTCAGCTCCTTACAGTAAGAAGTTACATCCCACAAACCTACTTGACTAATAGCTGTTAATTGATCTACCCTCCAAGAACTTATATCTAATCCTTTTTTAAACCCAAATATACTTCTGGCCTTGACCACATCCTCCTGGCAACAAATTCCAGAAGTTAACTGTGTGTTGAGTGCAAAAATACTTTCTTTTATTTAGTTTAAATCTGCTGATAGTTAGTTTCATGGGGTGTCCCCTAGTTCTAGTACTATTTGAGAGGGCAAATAACCACTCCCTATTAACTCATTCCACATCTCTCATGATTTTATTTATTTTAACGTATCCCCTCCTAGTCTATTCTCCAAGCTTAAGAGCCATAACCTATCAAGATTCTCTTCGTATGGAAACCCTTCCATACCCTTCCATATCATTTTTGTTGCCCTTCTCTGTACCTTTTCTATTTCTACTATGGATGAAAACAGACATGCACCTTAACTCCGCTTTAACATCACTTTAACACTGCTTAAACATTTCTTATGCATGTTGCAAGATGGCACAGGGCGCCAATACAGTCCTGTAATATTTGATTTGTTTATATAAAATTTATATCCCACCCCTCCTGCCCACAGGGCAGCCCGGGGCAACGAACAATAGTATTAGAACAAAAAAACAATTTTAAACCATTAAAAATATACAATACAGGGGAACAAAAACTCTACCCTCCTACCCCTCGCCAAAGGCCTGGCAGAACAACCAGGTCTTACATAAACGCCGAAATGACAGGAGAGTGGGAGCTAGCCGAACCTCCTCTAGGAGTGAGTTCCACAGCATAGGACCGACCACCAAAAAAGATCTAACATCAGTGGCCACCCGTCTCGCCCAGGGAACCTCCAAAAAGGCTCCCACAGACGATTGCACGGGCACATGAGGAGTGAAGTGGTCCCGCAGATAGGTAGGGCCCAGGCTGTGAAGGGCTTTAAATGTTAAAACCAGCACCTTGAAACGGGCTTGGTGCTTTAAAGGCAGCCAGTGCAGACGCTGGAGCACCGGTGTCATCTGCTCCCTGCTACCCACCCCCGTAAGGAGACGGGCTGCGGCATTCTGCACCAGCTGCAGCCTCCGTACCAGCTTCTTGGGCAGCCCCACGTAGAGCGCATTGCAGTAATCGAGAATCGAGGAGCACAACCAGACTCTGAACCTGAGAGAACATGGGAGGGCGAACCCCCGCAACAAGAGGAGATTCAACCACCCCTAGGCCCCCCAATCCCTCGCCCACCAACATCACCTCCGTCTTGTCAGGATTCAATTGCAGATGACTCAACCTCATCCAAGCCCCCACAGCTGACAGGCACTGGGAAAATAGGGAGACTCCATGGCCTGGGTCGGTGGAAAAGGAGAGGTAGAGCTGAGTGTCATCAGCATACTGATGACAATGCATGCCCTGAAACCCTCTCACAATCTCCCCTAACATCTGCATATAGATGTTAAACAAGAGGGGGGACAGAATGGCACCCCATGGGACTCCACACATGAGGTCCTGGGGGGAAGACGTACACTCCCCCAAGACCACCCAGTGAGTTCTCCCAGCCAGAAATGAACAAAACCAGTCCAAGACCGTCCCGCTAATCCCGGCACGATCCTGCAGGTGAGTCACCAACACCTCATGATCGACAGTGTCGAATGCAGCCGAAAGGTCTAGCAGGACCAGTAAGATCTGTCGACCTTGGTCCAACACCAGACGGAGATCGTCAACCAAGGCTACCAATGCAGTTTCCGTACCATACCCAGACCAAAACCCAGACTGGGAGGGATCAAGGAAACTGGTGCGCTCCAGATGTTCCTGGAGCTGCCGTGCCATAACCCGTTCAATAACCTTCCCTAAAAAGGGGAGGTTAGAGACCGGCCAATAACTGGCAGGAGCATCAGTGTCAAGAAATGGTTTCTTGAGCAGGGGCCTAACCATAGCCTCCTTCAGGCAGTCAGGCACCATTTCCTCCCGAAGGGAGGCACTAACCACCCCAGCCAGCAACAGCGTAATGTCTCCTGGCTGGCTTTCACCAGCCAGGATGGGCATGAATCTTGCTCACAAGTGGTGGCATGGACAGATCCCAACAAGGACTCCACATTGGCAGGTGACACCATCTGAAACCGATCCCACAAAACAGGACAGGACAGGACAGGGCATCCATAGCCCCAAGATGATCCTCTGCAATAACTGTGGTACCGAAATCATGGCGGATGTGAGCGATCTTATCTACAAAGTACTCAATAAACTGGTCACAGCGATCACTAAATTGCTCCAGGTCCAGGTGGAGGCAGGCAGGTCTGACCAAGCCTTTCACCACCCAGAAAAGCTCAGCTGGATATGACTTTGCAGATGCAACAAGGGCAGCAAAGAACTGCTTCTTTGCTGCTTGCACAGCCACAGCATAGGCCTTTAAACTGCTCTTATGCTGTGATTGATCCTACTCATTGCGGGTCCGGCACCACCAGCGCTCTAACTGCCTGCTCTCCCGCTTCAAGCACCGCAGGCCCTCAGTAAACCAAGGAGACCTGCAGGAGACTCGGGAGGGCAGCGGATGCCTGGGAGCAACTCTGTCAATGGTCTAAGCCAACAAGGTGTTCCACCAGGCTACGAGATCATCGACAGAGTGGGTGTCAAGGTCCAGGGAAACTCCCCCAGAGCATTCCGGAACCAATCTGGTTCCATAAGTCCATAATATGCATAAGAAATGTTAAAGTGGTGTTAAGACAGTGTTAAAGTAGATGCATGTGCAAGTTTGTTTTCACCTATATCATTTTTGAAATGGAGTGATCAGAACTGCACTCAATATTCAAGCTGCAGTCACATCATAGTTTTATATAGAGGCATTATGATATTTTCAGTTTTATTGTCTATCTCTTTCTGAATAATACCCAATATTCTGTTTCTTTTTTTGACCTCCTCCGCACACTGAACTGAGGACTTCAATTTATTGTCCACATTGACTTCAAGGTCCTTTTCCTGAGTGTTAACTCTTAATCTAGAACCTAGGATTGTGTATATTACGGCTGAAACCTGGTCCATGGTTTTACTTGAAATTGACTTGAAATCACTGAGCTTGACTCAATTTTACTGAGTACCGAAGAACCAAGTAATGACCATGGGGCCAGTGTGGGCAGAGAAGGGGGGCCAGCAAACTCACCTAAAAGACACGGGAACTGGGTGTGCTGTTGTCTGGACACTGCCTCAAACTGCGACAGCTGGTCACACTGCTCTAGTCGTTGCCTCCTTTGAATCAGGCAAAGCTCTCTGGGAGCATGCTGGGAAATGTTGGGAGCAAATCTGGGAGCATGCTGGCAGTTCTAATCCTGTCTGAGAGCAAGCTGGATTACATTTCCCAGCATGTTCAAGGAGAGATTTAGGAGCATGCTTGGAAAAACCTCACAGTTCAAATGAGGTTTCTCCTATCATGCTAATCCATGATAGGACATGGTCACCTATCCCATGACTATTTAATTTCCTTGAGAGTCTCTTGTGAGGGACTTTATCAAATGCATTTGGAATATTCATATGCACTATGCACATGCCTTATCTACATGTTTATTTACAACCTCAAAAATTCCAATAGATTAGTGAGACACTACTCTTTGCTAAATTCATGTTGACTCTTTGCCATTATTTTATTTATTTATTTATTTATTTATTTAATCAAGTTTGTATCCCGCCCCTCCTGAAAACAGTTTGGGGCGGCTAACTATCTCAATAAATAAATAAATAAATAAATAAAATATACTATTATAAAAAATAAAAAAAACTGATAAAATTACAACAATTAAAACCAGGGTAGCACTACAATAATTAATACAATAAATAAGGGTGGAGGGAGATAAAAACCCCTCCCCCCTCTGCCCCTCCCCAAAGGCCTGGGCAAACAGCCAGGTTTTGCAAATTCATTGGAATGTTAAAAGGCTGGGGCCCAAGCGAGCTTCCTCTGGGAGGGAATTCCAAAGGCGCGACCCGGCCACCGAGAATGCCCTCTCCATTGTGGCCCCCCACTTAACACAGGGGACCTCCAATAAGGCACTCCTGGCAGACCGAAGGAGCCACTCTGGAGCGCGGAGGGCGAGGCAGTCCCTGAGGTATGAGGGGCCTGATGTCGTGTTTATCAATATACCCAGTAATTCTGTTCTTAACAATAGTTTCCACCAGTTTGCCTGGCACCGACATCAGGCATACTAGTCTGTAATTTCCAGGATCACCTCTGAAACCCTTTTTAAATATTGGCATTATGTTCACTATCCTCCAGTTCTCAGGTAAAGGGCAGATTATCGGTATTAGCTCTGGAATTTCATACCTGATTTCATTCAGAACTGGTGAATACCATCTGGCCCTGGTGATTAGTTACGCTTTAGTTTTTCAATCTGCTCTAGAACCTCTTCCTTTTCATGTTGATTTGTGACAGTTCTCCCAATTCATCTCCTACAAAGTTTTAATGCGGATATCTCCCCACCATCCTCTGCAATGAAGACCAAATGAAAGAATTAATCCAGCATCTTTAAAATGGCCTTATCCTCCCTCAGCGCCACTTTCATCAGCGGCCAGTATTGAATGTTTGGGGGGGGGGAGGGGAGGCACAAAAACTAGGCAGTTATGGAGTCATTAGTTATGTTCTATCTCCTCACAATCAGAGATTTAGGGTCACCATGTGCCTGAGGTTGCATCCGTCAAACATCTAAACCAACCACCATTGATGGACCTAACTATTATTCAAAAACTTAGCCACTCCTTTAGATAAGCCTTTAGCCTAAACTGGTTCAGTTTAAATACTTTTTTAGCTTTTGGGTTGATGGGTCACTGGATCAAAAGGGTTCACCTGATTGGTCAATACAGCATGCTTGACCACAAGCTATTGCTCCTATACTGGAAAACAAGCAGATATGTAAATGATAAAACGTTAGTAAATGATACAAGCACTCTGCGTGTTTTTAGACAAGCTCCTTTCCACCCATGACACACCCACTAATCATGCATATTGCAGGACCACTCAGCCACTCTATGGAACAAGCAACATGCAGGACAGATGGGTGATGGGTGAGGATGTGCTTGTCTAAAAGCACTCCATATTTAAAAGCAAGAAGATTAGTTCCTTAAAATTGAACGCAGCAAGCAATATGGTTGACTACTGAATAAATCACACAGATATTTAGCCAAAGAACACAATCTTGTCTTCTCTAAAGGAATTTTATTTTATTTATTTATTTATTTATTTATTTATTAGCTGCCCCCTCATGCCAACAGCATCTCGGGGCGGCTTAGAACATCAAAATACACAATAATTAAATTCCATAAAACTCAATTTAAAAATACATAGCCTTCCTCAACAAATATAAAATCTCTTTAAAATCCCCCTCCCAACTACCCCACACTCCCATCCTTCCCTCCAAAGGCCTGGGTGAACGCCAGGTCTTGCAGACTCAACAAAATGCCAGCAGACCAGGGGCCAGGCATGCTTCCTCCGGGAGGGAGTTCCAAAGCTGCGGCCCGGCCACCGACAACGTCCTCTCCATTGTGCCCCCCTGTTTTACACGGGGGACCTCCAAAAAGGTGCCACCTGTGGACCGAAGGGATTGCTCTGAGGCACGAAGGGTGAGGCGGTCCCCGAGGCATGAGGGGCCCAGACCATACAGGGCTTTATAGATCAACACCAACACCTTGAATCTGGCTCGGTACGCTAGAGGCAGCCGGTCAGAGCACGGAGCACAGCTGTTATGTGCTCCCACCACCCCGTCCCTGTAAGGAGATGGGCCGCCGCATTCTGCACCAGCTGCAGCCTCTGAACCAGAAACAAAGGAAGCCCCACATAAAGCACATTGTGCGAAGCAGATTCTTTCCCTCAATAAGGGAAAGAATCATCCTTGCTCACACCAAATAGTACCACCCTGTGCCAGGAATTCCAATGAGTTTATTAAGCTGCATTTCAGAGCAAGGGTGCCAGTCTTGAAGTGATAAAGGCATGGAAGATGGTGGCCAGGTCAGCGTTGAAGACATACGGCAAACGCCTCCACAGCAGATGCAACTGGCAAAAATCACTCCTCTGCACAGCTGCCACCTGAAGATTCAGGCAGAGCTTGGAATCAAGGAGCACTCCCAGACTCTGAACCTGGGAGATCAGCAGGGGATGAACTCCATCAATGATTGCGGCTGTCAAACCCATGGAAGAAGCCATGGGTTCAGAAGGTAGACCCCCTGAGTACCAGCATATTTGATAGTACACATAAACAGCATATTTGATAGTACACATAAACTTTGTTACAGGAGCTCACTTGCCTTGTTCTCCACAGTCTTGCTATAAACATGGAGAACACATGGAAACCTGCTTAGACGTTGAACGTATATATTTCTACTTATGATTAGCTCCCAGCTGGTTGTCCCTCCCTGGGCTACTTTGGAAACCTGGCTTAGAATTTACTCTCCATTCCCAAGGATATTATCTGGCTTTTCAGGATATCATCAAAGGATACTACTGGGAGCAAATGGGACAGTAGAGGAGCCAAAAGACCTGCTCCGCCAGTTATATTAGGACTAGTTACTGGAGCAAATATTTAGGGGCCTTTATCTCAAATGAAAACATAATTATTTTGGAGGTTTAACAAAGGTCTTCATAGAATTTTGAACCCTTTTATTTTTCATCTTTGAGTGCTGCTTTGTTTGTTGCTGGAACAGGAAGTAGAAGTGCTGATGTAGTCAGAAATAGGTTGTTCTTTAGTTATTTCTGGTCTAAAGAGTAAGGAATACAAGTAGTGAAATTGCTACAGGAAACTCTGCAAGAGGGTAAAGGTGATGCTCAAAGACTTCCCTAAAAAATGGGGTTTGTGCCTATTTTTTTTATTTTCTTTCCATAGGGTTTATATAGCAAACCTGATTTTTTTTTATTTATTTTTTTTAAAGATTAATTTGGGGCTGATTTTCCACCTTGCAAATATCAGGAATGTAAACACTGGTATTTCCTGCTATGACTGGAGAGCTTGTTTTAAATCTTAAAATATGTGTATCATTAGTTTTCACACCTTAATTGAAAATAAATAGGGCTTCGGACTCATTAACAAGTGTTTCCATATACCAAAATGTTAATTGGTTATGAAAAATGAATGGTTAATAAGAGAAAAGAAAGAGCAGAATGTTAAATAAATCTAACTAAAAATCCTTCATGCTTCAGTAGTTCAAATTCCACATGCGTTGGCCTGCTTGTTTGATGGAAGGTAAGTTCTCTGAAACGTATCAATTTCTTGATAAAGTAACATAATATTATTCTGCATGATGAGGTCCATCCTTATCACTGGACAAGCGGGACACGTGTACAAAGTGGTAGCATTCTGAAGAGGGCACTGCAGCTGTGGCTGTGGGCAGCAGAACTTGTATTCATCATCTCCTCTTGGGCTGCCCGGTACAGCCCGGTGCCTGTCCTGCCTTCTATAGCCACTTGTTTACAGCAACTTCCAGCTGTGTTTAATTTGCAATTAATTAGTTAATTAATTATAAAGCATCAGGCATCACTCTATAGTTAAGACCACATTGCTTGCTGCGTCCTGGCAAGCTCACATTGCTTGCTGCGTTCAGCTCACATTCTGTTTAATGTGTGAACATTCCATTACTTATAAAATCGGCACTATTTATCCTATTTTTCTAAAATTGGGCAGAGTGGAAAGCTTGGGTAAGGGGGTACAATCTTTCCATATTTTATGCAAATTGGAAAACATCAGAAAATTTACAGCAGTTTGAATATTGGAATAGAAATTGCTTTTACTTCAGGGTTTCAGACTCTTTTTTATTGGGTTGGAAATGTACTTTTGAATTTTTTTGCTGATGTGCATTCCTGTTACAAAATTCAGGATTGCATTCTTGTGCATTTCTTTCTTCACATTTTCAAAATCTGTCTGGTAGTTCAAATGTTGTACATTTCCTACTTCCCCAAATTGGTCACGGGGAGAGTTGATAACACCATGCATACACAGTTAATTCCCCATGTTAGTCTATGGGACAGTTCATAATGTCACTAGTGTGCAGTTAATTTCCCAAGTTAGTCAATGCAGAGTTCATAATGGCATGCATGCACAGTTTAATTGTCTTCCAGTACTTTTCATCTGCTGAACCTTTCTGTATCATGTGTCCTGGTAAGCTGCCATGGGGTTATTCACTTAGGGTCCGTGGATGGGTTTGGGCGGGCTAGTATGGTGTAATCACTTGGCATTGGTGGCTGGGGAGCTGGCATGGGAGGCATCTGGCATAAGGGGCTAGGGGGCTGCTGTGGGGTGGTCACTTGGACTTAAGGGTGCTGGAGAATCTGCCACAGGAGGTCAGTTGGTGTGGAAGATTGGGGAGCTGGCACAGAAGGGTCATTTGATGTGGGGTGCTGGGGAGCTGGCATGGGAGGGTCACTTGATGTAGGGGTTTGCAGAGCTGGCACTGGCAGCACACTTGAAGTTGCTGTTGGGGATCGCACCCTCGCCTTGAAGGATCACTTGGTGTGGGGGAACCTGTGGAGTTGGGGTGGGGTGGGGTGGTTCCTTGGCATGTAAGGGCTGCAGAACTGTCACAGGAGGGTAACTTCAAATGCGGGGTTGAAGATCGGTTTGTGGGAGGGCACTTGGTGTGTGGGAACAGAGAATCTAATGCTGGGGTGTGTGTCACAGAGTGGGTAGCTGTGGAGCTGGTGTCAAGGGATCATTTGAGGTGAAGGGGACTAGGGACCTGTCATGGGGTGGGGGGGTACTTGGAAGGTAAGCTCTCACACTTGTATTGTTATTTTTTTTTTTTATCTCATAGGAAGGATTTTTAATTTAAAAAATTTAAATTCCCAACAATTATTTTTAGTATGCACATGATTTTGGGGGCTCTGGGGACTTTAGGGATCTGGGGGTGCAGGGAATCAGGGCATGGAGGTTAGTTGATTATTATATGTGATTACATAGTGATGGATTCCAATATAAATGCTTGGTGCCACTGCAGAGACACTCACATCTCAGAACATAGAGATGGACTCTGGTATTTATGTCTGCCCCCACCACAGTCAGCTGCATTTCAGTACATGGATTTTGGTATGTTCCTCTATTCAGAGTCGATAACATCATGCATGTCATGTTAGTCGGCACTGACTTCATAACATCATGCTGCATGCACAATTTAAGTGTGTGTGAGTACTCTTCCTTAGCTGACCCTTTGCGTACTGCCCATCTTGATTAGCTACCTGGGGTTAGTCAGTTGGGGAGGTGCTGGGGAGCTGGTGTAGGGGCGTGTCACTCCCCAGCACCTCTCCACCATGCAGGGGCAAGGGAGCTTCTGAAGGAGGATCACTTGGAGTGGGGGGCCTGGGGAGCTGGTGCAGAGGGTCACTTGGCACGGGGGGGTAGGTCACTTGATGTAGGGGGGAGTTGACATGGGAAGGTCATTTAGCATGGGACTGGCAAACTCGTGCAGTGGATACTTGGCATGGAGGGACTGGGGAGCTAACATGAGGGGGGACACTTGGTATGAAGAGGCTGGGTAGCTGACATGGGGGTACACTTGGCATGGAGGGGTTGGAGAGCAAGGCAAGGGTTACTTCACAGTTGCATACGAATATATAGTATTGGATTCCAGTATAAACACTCCAGAGTTTACACATCCCCAACTCAGAGGCAGCCGCATTTCAGCACACAGTGAAGGAATTTGGTATATATGACCACCCCTACCCCACAGCCAGGTGAATTTCAGTGAGGGATTTTGGTATATATGGGTTCCTCCTCCTCAGAGGCAGTCACATTTCAGTACATGATGAGGCTCTGAAAAGTTGAAATTTCACTGTTTCAGAGCTCATCATGGTAGTGTGCCAGCAGGGACAATTTTCTGAGTTGTATTCTCAAAAAAGGAGGAAATTCTATACTCAAAACCCCTCCTATTTAAGAGAGAATTTAAGGCCCTTACAAATTCAACCATGCTCCCCGAAGCATGAAAATTGTAAGTTAAGTTTCCTGGCTTAACTTCCTTGCCATGTAAGTAGTAACAACGTTGTACAATCTCACTTTCTCCTTGCTTACAGCTTGTGTTCCATGCACCCACACTTTGCCTTGGTCTTCCAGCCCCAATCCTCTTCCTCTGCAGGTTGGGGGAAACACAGATGCTGGGGAAAGAAGGGGGTGTCCCTTCCCCATCACCTTTCCCTATATTCTTTCATTTTAGATAAGGAGAATGGAAGAGCTGAGTACTGGCTTCCAGCTGCCCCCTCTCACCTGCTAGCCCCTAGTGCTGTCTCTTGGACCCTGGAGTTCTGACTCCCACCTCACCCCCACTTTAACCCACTAGCTGCCACCATCCTCCAAGAGAACTGAGGAGACCTGCCCTGGCTTTGAGCGCCCCCCCTGTAATTCACTAGGTCCAAAGCCAGTAATGGAGAATGCGCAGGTCCTACCTCCCATCCTCCCCTACAACCCACAATCCCCTCACAGAGAACTCAAGAATCTTAGGAAATACAATGAGCTGCATCTCTGATAGGGAGCAGGAGTGTGTGTGTGTGCGTGTGTGTGCATGCATGTGTGCATGCGTGTGTGCGTGCATGTGTGCGTGCATGTGGAATAACAAAAAAATAAATTATATGATATGGAATAAAATTGTGGGAGCCAATAGGGGATGAAAGGGAGGCAGCTGTGGGAACTCTGTAAAATAAAAGCAGTACTCTCTCTCCCTATGGTATCCTATTAGTTTTCAGAACCATTTTTTTCACTCAAAACCTTGTCATTCTACCCATTTCTCATGGCATTCTGCCTGTCATTCCACCCAGTTTCTTGCTGCTGCACCCTATTCCTGTTCCTCTCTGTCATTTTACCCTTTCCAATCACTCACCATGGTGCCTTTATAATTATTCCACAGTTACTTGCTCCTCCACTCCCAAGGATACAGAGCTCTGTTGTATTCTTTTTCAGCTACTTAATTGCATCTGCAAATTCCAACAGGATTTATTTCCAAATTACCATTGCTGTTGCTTCCATTCCCTCCAATTGACATTCCATGTTATTAGTTTTAGTGAGGCTGATCCCAAGCCCCATGAGTTCTGTCATGCACATGTATGCACCACCACATCTGTGGTTTGTGCAAGTGCTGTAGGTCCCATTCCACGTTTGCACGTGGCTTGTGTGCATGTACGTGAGCATGTGTCACATGTGTTCCACATGCTGGTCCATGGGGATTGAGCTCGTCCCCAATATGTACCCAACTTTAAATGTTTATTAAACATTTATATACCATTGTCCTCAGCTTCAGGGTTGCCCCCAATCTGAAGAGCAAGAGGACTGAAGCTGAAATACCAAGGCAAAATGTGGGTCCATGGAACCTAAGCTGTAAGCGAGCACAATAAGCAAGATTGTACAATGTCTTTACTGCTTACATAGCATGCAGTGCAGCCCCAACCCCAGTCCCCAACCCTACTTTTTCAGTCTTTTCACTGGGTCAGATTAAACTATCTGCCTACAACTACCTACCTATCTAATTCTATCTAACTACTGCTACCTTAACAAAAGTAATACTACATAGACTCAGAGGACTAGGGGGAACCCTCTTCATCCCTCATAGCATCAACTCATCTGGCAACCTCAGATGAGCTGGAAGATGAGGGGGAGTGAGTGAGATCCACTACAGGGCCCCTAGGACACCCCTTGCCAGGGTCCCCAGCAGAGGCAGGGATCCCTGGGGGAATCCTGGGATGGGGGGAATCCTGGGTGGTCATGGAAGGACTGGCAGTGGGGGCACCAACACACCAGCATCCCGAGCAACATCCAAACACCAGGATACCTCCGTCATGCTCAATCAGGGCCTGGCGGACTGCAGAGTTAACCTTCTGTGCCTGCCTCGTGTAGACAGTGTAAGCCGTGATTTCCACCTGACTATGTCCCAGGGCACAATACTCCTTCAGTAAGGAGTCATGTGCCTGGGACAGTTGGTACAGAGCTGCACAACCAGACTCAATGGCCTGAGTCAGGCGATGCAGCTATGGGGGCAGGGACAACTCCTTCTCAGCCTCCATAGGGCCAGCCTTCACCTCTGCTGCTGCTGCTGAGGAGAAGGAGAAGGAGGAAGGGCTCCTCCTCCTTTGGCTACTTCACCTGCAAGGCACAGCTTTCCCCCCTCACTGGGTCTGCTGCTGGCCACCTGTCTGCTCTCCCCCCAGGTCTATCTGGTGGATCCTGAGATGGTGGCTGTGCAGGGCAGAGGTGCTATATTGCCCCCAGTGCTACACCTCCCTGTCACAGTGGTAGCATATAGCAGCAGTGTGGACCATTCCCTGGGGCTGGGAGAAGTGGTCCCATACTGCAGACCTCCATGCTGCAGCACCTGCAAGACACCATCATCGTCTGAGAGCTTACCCCCACCTCCTTTCCACCAGCTGGACCTCCTCCTCTGAATCCTCTGCTGCCCTCCTCCTGGTCCTGGTGCTCTGCCATGCTAATATAGAGTAACCTACCTAACCTAATATATGTTATTCCTATGAAAAGACAAAACCCTAAACTAATACCCAGAACTATATCCTAACCCATATAATATATATCTCTTGAATACTAAATCCTAATAATACTAAAACCTAATCCTAAATTAACATATAACAATTCCTATCTCTATATATCTATATAAGGGCTGTAATTCGGTCTTCCAAAAACTTTGGAAATAGCTGAAGATGGCAGGGGACAGTGATACTAAGCCAGATGGCACATTTTGATTGACTGGTCGAGCCAAGCTTTTGATTGGCTGGCAGGGCAAAATAAAAGTGGCTGCAGCCATTTTGTCCATTCTCTTTGGTGAATATGGCTGTGTGCTACAGTGCTGCTGGATCTGAAAGTAATTAGGTGGGGGCATGGGAGACAGGTGCCTGGCCTGGTCTGGTATGGTTTGGCATGACCTGTGCATAGGGACAATGCTGGGGGATGTGGATTACCTTTACCTTTACCATGACATGCAGCTTGTTTTATTTATTTTTTTAAAAAAAAATTGGGTGCCACATTGCTTCTAATTCTTCCTGCTGCTTGGTTGGCACTTGGCATCATGAGGCCAGAGGGATCTCTCTGCCTGGATCCACTTCCCTTTGCCTGGTCTGTTCAAGTTACCAGTGCCACAGTACCAATGCCATGCCAAGCGGGTGCCCCGGGTTGTGTGTGTGAATGTCTGGTTTCTTAATTTTGTGTCTACTGGGGCCTGGCTTTTCTGCCTTTTGGTGGGATTTATTTCTCCATGCAGTTGTAGACTGTTTTGCAGGGTTGTTGTATTCTTCTTCAGTGAATGTCCCTTGCTAGCCTGCATTTTGTGCACTGCTTGGTTGGCATAATGATTAAAGTGGGTTCACTCACTGCTGATACTGGACCATGCTGTGGGTACAGTACTGTTGGGTTTTTTAGATTTCTGTACACATTTGCACTTTTGGGGGGTTGTCTTCTGGAGCGCTTGTCCCACTCTTGCTAGCCTGCTTTTCTGGGTAATTCTTTGCTGTGGGTTCAAGAACTTTGCAACAACTTTCTGCAGTTTCCAAAGTTTTCTGAGGTCTGGAATTCTGAGTCCAAATTCCAAAACTTCGTAAACCATGCCAAAGGGCCGCCAAATACTCGGGGCGATTACTTGGAACTTTGGTATTTGGCCCAAGTACTAGTCGATACAGCCCTAATCTATATAACTATATCTAACGATCTATATCTAACTATATCCTATATATAAAACCCACCTACCCTATTCCCTCCCAATTCCCACCCAAAAAGGTCCGCTGGATCTCTCTTTTGTTTGTAAACCCTTCCAATATTCTCCACAGTGTTTATGCATCTGCTGACTATTGCTGAAATTTGACATTGACTTTTTCCCAATTCTTGTTAATAATCAATGTTCTCAGCTTACTTTAAGCGAGAATTGAGAAAAAAGGTTGTCAACACTTTGCTGAGAAACCCCCCTGCCCCCCCATATACTTACCAGAGCCATGTTTGTACCACATATGGTGCTTGGTGTTTTGTCCCCCCCCTCACTCTCATCTTTTCTGCACCCACCAACTCCATGAGAAAGGGGGGGGGGGGAATAACTGCATGTGCAAAATGGACAGTGGTTTGTTCTGCGCATGTGCAGCCCAGTTTGTTCTACGCACATGCATGTGCCATTTTGGAAAAGGGCAGTCATTCTAAACATGTGCAGTGGTCATTTTGCACATACACAGAATGGCTTCCCTTTTCCACAATGGCAGCAACACTCCTGCCACCATTTTGGTAGATGGCGCACATACAGAGAATAGGCTGACATTCATTTGCACATACACAGTTGTTTTTTTAAAACAAAACATAACAAGAATCTCAGTGAGGTCTTCCACAGTTAGCAAGATCTAACTCTCTCTCTCTTTTTCATCCAACCCAGACCCCACTGTCTCGGTGCTTACACGATGTCTGGCGGCTGTGGGGGACTGGATGAGGGTGAGCAGACTGAAGTTGAAATCCGACAAGATGGAGGTGATGCTAGTGGAAAAGCAGTGGATGTGGCATCCCCCATCATTGATGGGGTTCATCCTCCACTGGTTCCCCAGGTTCAGAGTCTGGGAGTGCTCCTGGATGCACAGCTTCGTCTAGATGTGAGGTTGGAGCTGTGGTGAGGAGCACATTCTACCAATTACTCCTGGTGCGATGGCTTCGGCCATACATCTCAGACTCTGAACTGGCTACTATCATCCATGCTTTCATCACCTCAAGACTCGATTATTGTAACACACTCTACGTGGGGCTGCCCATGGTGATGGTTTGGAGATTGCAGCTGGTGCAGAATGCGGCAGCCCGTCTCCTTACAGGGATAGGTCACCACGAGCATATTACACTGGTGCTCCATTCTCTGCACTGGCTGTCTATAGTATTCTGGGCCCGACTCAAGGTGCTGGTTCTTACCTATAAAGCCCTAAACTAGGGATGGGCGAAAAGATCGCGGTTCGGGTTCGTCCGTTCGGTTCGTCTGTGTTCGGTTCGTCCGTTCGGTTCGTCTGTTCGGTTCGGCTGCGTTCGGTTCGGCAGTTCGGTTCGGCAGTTCGGTTAGTTCGCCAAGTTCGGTTAGTTCGGTTCTGCTGTTTGGTTCTGCCGTTCTGCTGTTCGGTTTGGCTGTTTGGCTGTTCGGTTCGGCCATTTGGAAAATGTTATGGGTGTTTTTTTGTTTTTTATATGGTTTTTTGGTTTTTTATTGGGTTTTATATGGTTTTCTTTTGTTTTTTATTTGTTTTCTTTTTAATATGGGGTTTATTTTATTTTTATTTTTATCTAATATTATATCTCTCTATCTACACTAAATCTAACTGCTATTAACTATTCTAAATGCTATGAACTAAATGGATTATCTAATAAGTACACAGTCCTACTCCTACAAACACTAAAACTAAATCACTAACTCTATCTCTATCACTAAGCTAACTCCTACAACTCTCTTCTATCTATCTATCTATCTATCTATCTATCTATCTATCTATCTATCTGGGATGGGGGGAATCACAAACACAAGGTTTCAGTTTAAGGTTTAAGTTTCATTTCAGTACAAAACTGAAATGAAACTTAAAGCAATCTAATAATCCTACTCAACGCCTGCTGTTCAGGAACAGTGACTAGCTCAGAAGGTGTTGGGAAGGGGGGAGGCAGATAGTTTCATTTCTTGCAAGCCTCTCCACCCCTGGTGCCTGGAAGTCTGCTCCTCAGTGACTAGTACTACCCCTCCCTGTCACCTTACAGTGAACCTTTTTTTGCCACCCGAACTCACCCGAACGCGATCTAAACCGACCGAACTGTTCAGCCATTTCGCCGTTTGGTGTTCAGTTCTGTTCAGTATGTTCGTGTTCGGGTTTGTGTTCACGTTCAGTTGTCCGAACAGGCCGAGTTTGGGTCGAACTCCAAACTTCTGAACCGCGTTCGCCCATCCCTACCCTATACAGCTTGGACCCCATATATCTGTGAGATCATCTCCCCGTGCTCTTGATCGGACCCTGCGGCTGACCAGGAGCACCCTTCTTGAAGTCCCCTGGGTATCTTGGGGAGAGGGCATTGTTGGTGATTGCACCAAGGCTGTGGAACTCCCTCCCAGCAGAGGCCTGGGTGGCCCCAGGCCTTTCCTCTGTTTCATGTCAATGTAAGCCCTGGCTGTTCCGCCAGGCCTTTAGCGAGAGAGATGAGTGAGGGTGGGTTTTTATTTTTATGGGGGGTGGGAAGAGGGTGGTATTTGTTTCCCTCCCTCCTCTTTTCCTGGGTGGGGATGTTTCCCCCTTTCCCATCTATTTTAGATGTTTTATGTTGCTGTTTGTGTATTTTTATGTGTGTTTTTATACTTTTATATATTGTAAGCCACTCCGACCTGCTTTTGACATGAGGGGCAGGAAATCATATGTTTTAATAAAAAATAAAATAAAATCTTCCTGAGATCTCACAAAGGGCTCTAGATTCTCACGAGATTCTCACAAATCAAAAGTGATTATCATTTCAGCCCTACAGCCAAATGTTTGTCACTGTAGTTGATTCACTCCCAAAGTCTCTCCCAGCTTGCTTGTACATTGTGCCTAGACCTATGCTCCTGTTTCTTCCCCAAACTGGTCTGAGTCACAGTGCTCTAAAGAAAAGTTTTTCTTCCAGTTCTTGAACTCCCTTGTTATCTTCTGGTCTCTTGCAAGGCATTGGATTCACTTGCCAATGAAGGTATTTTTAACAGAAGTCTACAAACATCACTCAATCAAATCCTCAGTGGCAAAGTCCTCTTTACTTCCAAGTTTCTACAGCCTTCTCTAGAGACGTCCCTTATAATGATCTGACAGGTGTTTTTTATTATTCCCTGAGGTCAGCTGACTTTCCTAAGATCAGCTGACCACCCTCATTTCCCTCCACATCTGATAACTGGGGAGGGTTAGGTGACAAAGCAGTGGAGCTGAGCCTATTAACTCGTGCTGGACCACCTCACCCTGCTACAGTCACATACAGTTTCTGTCTAAGGCTACAATCCTAAAGGCACTTTACTGACTAGCAGTGTCATTGATTTCAGGATTGGGGACATCATGTTTTGTAATTCAAATGATACATCCCAAAGGAAAGCATTGTTAAAATGCCACCCTGACCCCATCTCCAGCATACTTTTATTGAAATATGCATAGTGCTGAGAAAGGTTGATACAGCTTTCCTTTTGATGAAAGAGCACAACGGAACTTTAAATCGTGTTTTTGGATGATAAATGGCTATATAATTATTAAGCAGTGGGTTCTGGAAAGGTTGTTTCTATTGTGATGAAAGAGGCTGACATATTGCATTCCATTCACATAAGCCTAATCTTTTCAGACTGCACCTGCATTATCTTCAAAGATGACTCTGTGGGTTTTTTTGGGGAACTGAGAGCATCAGGTAAAATGCCTTAGCTTGGCAGAAAAGTCAGTATGAGGCACTTTGGATTGTTTCCCAGATCTGCTGTATATGTTTTGTGCTATACAGTGACATCAGCATTTTATACTTCAATATTTATTCTAGAGAGAAAATAATTCTCAAAACTAAACAAACAATGATATTAAATTGGCAACTTTGTTAAGGAAGACAAATAAGGAGTCTGTATATACGTGACATATGGCATGACTTAAAAAAGAGACAGACTCATCACAAGGAATCTTCTCTTTTCCATTTCCAATATTTGATCAAATTTCAGAAATGCACCAATTCCTAAAATGTGAACTGAATTTTGATACGAGGTTCTTGAGTACATCGCAGGCTGGGAGAATTTAAAGTAATGAGCTCTGATCTTTTATAGCCTACTGATTGTTGGCCTGGTGCAGCATGTGTGTCACTTTTTGCTGCATCCACAAAACCCATCCCTCCAATCACTCCCGGCCCATTTCCACTGAAGTCCCCCCCACCGCACACCAATGGGAACACCCAGTGGTGGGTGGGGTTGTCCACGTGAAAATGTCCATTATTAATTGAATTAATTATTAATTATTAATTATTATTATTATTATTATTATTATTATTATTATTAAACTAAGCGGTCTTGAATGTCTAAAAGCTAAAGAAGAGCAAAATGAAAAAAAATGCCAAAAGGGTTTCTGGCAGAGTAGTTTAGACACTGGATGATTTCAGTTGTTACGTTTTCGGCATTCACCACAGTCAACTGCAGTCAAACACGGGGGGTGGTGAAAGAGCTGTGGACGTCTGTTGACCCGCATCCAGATGTTCAACACAGTCAAAAGCGGCCCGGGGTGAACCTAACCACGCTTCGTGAGGTCAGGGCAGGAGGAGGTCCCGAAGTGTGGTGAATCCTAACCATGGTAGGGGTGAATGAAAAGTAATTTCTGAACGGAAACCCCTAGCCATGGTGGAAGGAAATGACGACGGGCAGTGGTGACAGCGTGCAGCATCGCTGCTAGGCAACTAACAACAAGCAGAACACGGAGGGAGATTTAAAGGGCAGGCAGCAGTAGGGAAATGTGTGCTCACTACTGCCCCTGACCACAAACCTGTGCCGCATATATATACGCCTCCACCCCCCAGGGTCATTGGGTGCGCACCGGTGGCCGCACAGCCTATGTCGGAAGGGCTAATGGCCCGGGAGCTCAGCCCCCTGCATGGGGGGGTCTGCCCGTGGCAAGGGGGTTGGTGTGCACTGGGGTGCCACTGCACTCCCCCGGTAGTGGCTGTGGTGCTGCATTGGGGTTACCTTGTCCTGCCTCCCTCCCCCCAGGGCCGGGGCTTTAGCCCCCAGGCCATGTGTCTCCCTGTGCGTGCTCTTGCTAACGTTCCTATCCATTTGGTGGTCCCTGTTCCATGAGGCTGGGGCCGCACCCTCACCTTGGTGGCCCTTGACCATGGAAAGGTCTTCCACTGCCCCCCTGTTTTCCTTGGGGTGTGTGTCTGGGTGGCCCCCTTACCCTTCCTCCCCCATGCGGGCATGTGTGTGTTTGTCCATGCCTTTTTCCGGTGCTTCCCCTCGCACACTGGGTGTGCTTCTCCTCCGGACTCATGTTCTTTGGCAAGACTTTGTGTTGGTTCCCCCCATCTCGAACTGGGTCCCGTGCCCCCTTGCTGCTGCTCCTTCTCCCGTGCCGTTTATCCTCGCACTCCCGAACTGTATGCCCCTCTGTCGGGCTGTTGCTGCTTGTGCCCTCAATAAATGCCTGTTGTGCTTCACTGTGCCTTGTGTTGCCTCCTGTATCCTTGGGCTTCTGGGTCCCCCTTCCCCTTGACTGCTGGGCTCCTGCCCCCTCCCTCTCCTGGTGGGCTGGCCATGCTGGCCCCTTGCCACCCCCCACCTCCTGTGCATCTGATCGGCCGTGGGGTTCCCTGTCCCCCCCTGGTGTGTGCCTCCCTCTTCCACCCTGTCTGGCTCCCCTGTGTTGTGTGGGTGTGCTGCTTCATGTGTGTGTGTGTGTACTTCTTGTTTCAAAGTGTGTGTGCCTTCCATGCGGCTGCTGTTTGTGAGCACTGCCCGCTATGCAGCTTCCTCCACCCCTTCCCTTCATGTTTTCCTTCCCTGGGCAATGCCCTCCACTGTCTTTGGCTTCGTTTGCCCTCTGGATGCCATGTTTGTGTCTGTGCAACCCCGGTGCCTTGTGTGGCTCCCACTACAGTTCTCGCCACCACGTCATGTTTGTAAGGTTCCCCCGGCCCGGGTTCACTCCGGTTGGCCCCGGGCAATGGTGTTGCCCCGTCACATCTGTTGGGGCCGTGCGGATCACCGCGGCCCACGGTGAAGCACCTGACACCAAGGTGGGGTTCACTGTGGTGAATCTCACTGCATCATGTCTGAAATCACCCATTATCAGCAACTATCAGTGGAAGCAAAATAACTTAGACCACTACCACCCACCCACGAACACCCGGAAACACCCATCAGATGGGTGGGAAAGCATCCGTGTAAATTTCCAGGAGTGGCTGGGGGCCGGTGCCCAACCCACCCACCAACACTCACAGAGTAGCCGGGAGGGAGCTGGCACCCTCCATGGGTGGAGATGGGTGTTAATCACCCAACCGTCCATCTAAGAGTGAAAACACCCCCTCCCATGCAGACCAGACTGGCGGAGACCCGCTGCGCTGGTTCCATGGGTCACGCATGCGCCGCCATGCAGACATGCTCACGGGGGGGACAGGGGATGTCTGTCTGAGAGCCAGTAAAGGATGGTGGAACCATGGCACATGCATGTGGGCTCCCACGATGGTGGCTAGGAAGGCCTATGAGAAGGCCATGGCAGCCAATGCCGCCCCACACACAGGAAAGGGTCGGGTGAGTACAGGGACCCAAGAGTGCCTGGGGGGAGCCCTGGCAAAGCAGTTAAGGAGGGGGCACGCCCCAGGCAAAAGGCACAAGGGGGGGAAGAACCACTGGTATGGGGGGCACCAGGGCCAGCAGGCACAAGGGGGGGCACCCTGGTGGGGGAGAAGGGGAGGAATGCAACAGGATGTAACACAGTGCACATGTCCCAGCACAGGGCAGAGAGGCCACACCACCCCCCACCCAGTCGAGGACCCCCAGACCAGCACACCCCAGCGAGAGTGAAGTAAGCACGAGGGAACCACCCCCCTAAGGATGGGAGGCCCCCTCCCCAGGCCCAGCACCATGGGCCAGGGAACACAGGGCATGGGGACAGCTCCCAGACAATGGAGCACCACACCACCGGGACGATGGCTGAGGAAGGCCCCCCCCAGACAGCTAGGTGATCAGAAGGGCACCCCAGGGGTGTCAGGGGTAGGTAGGGGAAAGGAACCAAGGAAGGTAGGAGGGAAGGAGGGGGAAGGGGCGAGCTCTCTCCCTTAGAGGTCTCTCTGGGGAAATGGATGGTCCCTCAGGGTCTTGTTTAGGCTTTCCCTCCTAGCTGGAAGGCAACCAAGCTCATCACAGGGACAGGAGAGAGCACCAATGGCCCCAAGAGGGGGAGGGGTAGAGGGAGAAGTGGACACACACAGTAGTACCACCACAAATCCTGGACCCAGGGCACCATGGGGGTTCGAGAAGTGAGGGGGAGAGATGGGAGGGGGAACCTGGGGTGAGTAAGGAAGGAAAGGGTCTGGGGTCACAGAGAAAGGTGAGGCCAGGGCACACTCTTTATCAAGTGAGGAGAATGGGATAGGAAGCAAGGGAAAGGAGGGTATGAATATTGTGAACAGGGAAGGGGAACACTACACGCACCCACACACACTCCACGGGTCCCGACAGGGAAACAAAGACTCATGCACTCACATAGAGACACTGACACGCTCCGGGGGGGAGAGACACTGAGACCAGACACACAAATCCAAACCAGAAAACCAGGATAGGATCCTGATCAGACGCGTATATGTGGCCAGCGTCTCAAAGTTGATTACTGGCAGCAGCTTCCAGCCCCGCCGGTATGCTTTATAGGTCCTTTGATTTCCCCCGCATGCAACTCAGCCGGCACTCCATCAGACGTGCGCTATGCCTGGGCGGAGAGCCGGATGTCACGTGAACCCGTGATGACCTGCCCTCATGCCTGCGTGCTCCCATGCCCCTGCCTCCACTGGCCTGTTGCCGGGCAACCTGGGGCACGCTGCTCGGCCGCTTTTGCACAGCTGGCAGCGTGACAGGGGGGAGAGGGGAGGGGTGGGGGTGCTGAGGGGGGCAGCAGGACCTGGACTAATCCTTAATGCACTACCCCTACGAGGACACGACCACCACCACCACGGATACCACAGCCACAGAATGGGCCCCATGCTGCCAAGCCAGTCGCCCCCCCACACGTGGGTCCCATAATGGGGAGCCCTGGTCAAGGCAGGAGATCAGGGACTTCATACTTGTGTGGGGGTCTGAAAGTGTCCAGCATGACCTGGTGTGCAGCTACAAGACCAGACAGGTCTATGAAGCCATCGCCCAGGAGATGCAGCAGCAGTAGTACAATAGGGATGTCATCCAGTGCATGCAGCAGGCAAAGCACTTGAGGTCTGTATATAAACATATCAAGGACAACAATCTCAAGTCCAGCCAGGCCATGCACACAGCCAAGTTCCAGGAGGAGCTGGACAAGTTCCTCTGCATGAACGGGGACAGTGTGGCCTCCCGCACACATGGCAGCGCCTTTGTCAGGGGCAGGCACAGGGCCACCACACAACTGCCCCGACCGACCCCACAGAGCGGGGGGGGGAAGGTGCCCCTGGTGAGGCCAGCCAGAAAGCGGGAGAGGAAAGCCCAATTCCACAGGGGGAGGAGGTGCCCTGGGGATCCCAGTGACAGACCACCATGCTCCACCTGCCCCCAACACCCACAGGCCTACTGTCCACAGGGACAGGGGGCACATGCAGAACAAGTGGAGTCATGGGTTGGGACCCAGGAAACATAGGAACAGGATCCAGGTACGATCACCCCAGTGGGGCCAGGGGTGGGGTGGGGAATGGCCTGGATGGAGGCGCAGCACCGGGGGCCAGAAAACACTAACGGCACCCCTTCCCATTGCAGCACAAGGTAGCCTGGAGGTGCCCGAGGTGGTGGTCATGGAGGAGGAGGACGAGGTGCGCCCGGCAGCTCCCCCACTACACTGACCAGGGGGCCACAGGAGGGCCGGGTGCAGAGGGGGGTGGAGGTATGGGGGGGCACCAGGGGTTGTGCAACCACAACGAGACATGATCAACAGGCATGGGGAGGGCAGGTGGGAGGGGCTGTTGGTCCCACAGCAGCCCCTACAGCACACCTGACCATCACGGGCCCCACCCATGGTGTTCAGCTGATGGGGGCCATCCCACGAGAGGACAGGGCAGGGGGACCCCACATTGTAGGGCTGAGGGGAGATGCCACACTATGAGGACCGCCCCACCAGGTGCTCCAGGTCATGTGGTAGCAGGCAGCAGGGCACACAGGTCGGAAGCACTAACATTCTGTCCAACTTCCCATTCACAGACCAGGCACCCACAAATGTGAAGTATACAGCTGCTGGCAGCGTGGAGTGGAACCAGGAGATGCGGGCCAGGAACCGGCACTGGAGGGATGACCTCGACAGGGAGCTGCTGTAGGAATCACAACGGTTAGCTGCAGTGCACTCCCGGGACCTTGCACTCACCAGGGAGCTCATCAGAGGGGATGGGGAAAGGGACTGGGAGATCCTGGCTGTCATGATGCCCCGGTCCTGCACTGAGCACCTCTGCGAAAGGCACCAGGCTGCCGCCCTCCAATACGAGCAGTGGTGCACCTGTGATGGGCTGGAGGGTCAGGCCGCATGGCTCATGGACCACATGGGGAAGGTCATGGAGGCCCTTCTGCGTGATCTCCAGGGCGACAGACCCCGCAATGCCACGGAAGGAGGGTCGACAGCCAACTAACACCATGGCGGCTTCCCACTAGTTCAGGTGCCCCCTCCCCTGCATCTCAGCCACCCGTGGTTCCCCCAGCAGCAACCCTACCCGGGCCTGGTCCATGGGGTCCCCCCCCACATAGGGCAACAGGACCCGCATGTGGGGCCACCCTTCCAGACCGCACCCCATGGTCCTGCCCACACTGCAACCCTGACCCCTCCAGTGGTAGGTGATGCCCCCACACCAGGACTGTGAACCCCATGACAACCAACCACCCATGGTGGCCAGCCCACCTCCTCTGGTAAGGCCGCAGCACCCCAAGTCCCTGAGGGTGGGGGGGGCGCAACATCAGGGGGACTGCACTAGGAAGCAGGGGACCTGCGCAAGGCAAGACCCTGATAGGGAACACAGTATAGAACCCACTCTGAGCCCACGCACTACACAAGATGGGGAGCAATGGCCATTAGAGATGGGAGAACGCAGTTCAGAAGTTCGGAGTTCGGCCAGAACTCGGCCTTTCGGACGACCAAACCCGAACCTGAACCTGAACATGAACGGACCGAACCGAACTCAATTCCGAACGTCAAAATGATCGAACAGTTCGGTCAGTTCGGATCGCATTCGGGTGAGTTCGGGTGGCAAAAACATGTGACTGGAAGGCAAAATGTGACAGGGAGGGGGAGAAAGCTGAGGAGCAGACTTCCAGGCACCAGGGGTGGAGAGGCTTGGAGTAGTAGCCAGCCTGCCCAATCACCATCTCTTTTCGCCTCCGACCACTGGCTTCGCAGTCTGCAATTGGCCACGGGCTAGGCTGTTCAGAGCCAATGGGGCTTGCGATGAGGTGGGCGCAGCAAGAAACAAAACTAATTGCCTCCCCCCTTCCCAACACCTTCTAGCTAGTCACTGTTCCTGAACAGCAGGCGTTTCAGAAGTCTCCCTCTCCCAACAGTTTTGTTCTCCTCAATTCATTGCCATCCTCCTCCTATTTCACCCATCTACCTCCATATTATCATTTATTTAGCTTAGGTTAGATAGATGTAGGTGTTATTTTTTGTTTTTACCCCTCCCTGTTTTCTCTGTGTTCAATCTTCCTTCCTCCCTCCCCCCTCCATTGAATCCTTTCCCTCTCCCTCTTATTCCATCCCTGATTCGTGGGGGTTGTGAAATCCAGAAACATGGTGGTTAAAATTAGTCTTACACTATGACTTGTCTTCTGTCTTTGCATACTGGCCAGCTAGTGAGTTGGTTGATGATGTCATTTAGGCTGCCCTCCCTCCTCCCACTCCAACTTCTTTATCTGCCTCTTCTGTAGACAGCTGTAATTAAGCTGTTAACTGGTTGGTAACTAGATAGTAGGTGAAGGGATATTATATTTTGTCATTTGTCAGCTAAGGTTGTTGCTTTATAAGGCAGGGTTTGTTTAGCTGAAAAACATGGAGTGGTAGTTTTACAAAGATTATATTTGCACACTTAGTTGTTAGTTGTATTTGTTTTACTCAGCTGTATTGTGGGGGTAGGAGGAGAAAAGGGATTTTGGGAAAACCAATGGATTGAAGGAAAATTAGGGTGAGAGACTGGGGGATGAGAATGAGTGGAATGGGAGGGTACTGTGGAGGACTGGGAGGTTTTTGGTAGGGGAAGAAGTGAGGTTTACATATCGGATTTGCTTACATTTTTTCTAATATGCTGCTTTTATTTGTTGTGAGCCACCATGAGCTTTAAATTCTTAGTATTCTAAGGATGAAAACCAGATGCTAGCCCACATTAGCCCACACCAGGTGGATGTCCACCTGCCCATTTAATACACCCCTGGCGGCCATGTGGCCACCACCCATTGGCCCTGCATCTCACATTCACGGTAGGGTCTTAGCAAATGTGGCGCCTGCTGTACAGGTGAATTTGGGCTTACGTGCGTCCACATGTCTGCATCCCATCAGTTATGTTGCGTGCAGCCTCACATACATACAGCACCATAGAGTCATGGGAGAAAGCCTAAAGTGTTTGTGGAGCGACCGCTTCTCAGTGGTCAAGAGGAAAGGGGTAGAAGGCAGCAGGGAAGAATGCCTGCCCATCTATGTGGTTTGTCATGCGAAAAACTGAGTGGGAACTGAGTGGGGGCTGCACAGACTGAACATGGACTGCAGCAGGCTATCGTTTTGACTGAAAACACACTCTGTTTACAAATTTTAATTTCTTTTTTCAGTCATTTCATTCCTCATGTCATGAATGTCGTTTGTCTGCCTTTGTGAAAATGGTGTAGAGAATGTAGGGTTTGCTGTGTTGGTCCCAAATATAGGCATTTGTTGAAACGGTATGTAGGCATACATATATTCAATAGAATGCACATGCCTACTAATAGAAAATGATCATTTATTTGGTTACCTGCACTAAATGTAACCCCACCCACACTATGCTTTGTATTTATCTTTTAATGTATTCCTTTTGAAGAGACATTTTCATAAGAATAGTAGCTCCTAACCTACTACTTCCTGGGATGCAGCTCTAAAGAAATATTGAACCAGAACCAACCCTTTGTTAAGGCAATGGTGTACCACTCCTTCAGTAAAAATAACGAAGTCTGAGGTATTTTGGAGTACCATAGAATCACCCTAGTTGGTAGACAGTACAGAATGAAACTAGAATGACAGGCAAGATAAAAGCTTTGGGAAAGGAAGATGTTGTCAAAAACAGTGCACATGTTTATGGACAGGGGAAATTAGGTGAGAACAAATAATACAATAAACCATTGGAGGCTAATGTTCAGATGCCATTGTGCAAACAACCACCTGCCAATTTCAAAAACTGCCATGAAATTGCAAAAATATACTTAAAATGTGAAATCTGGCTTCTAGTGACAAATCTGCTTCAGCAGCTCGACAGGCCACTGCTAAAATAAATACAGTAGCATAAAGATGAAAAAAAACCAAAACCAATGACTGAAAGGATATAGAAGGAAAAGCAAAGATGAGTGTTAATTTCATATTCATATTTGATAATTTTAATTTGAAAGCACTGCAATAATTTTAAAAGAAAAGATGTTTCATTAGCGTATGTACAGCATATTTTGAATGGTATGTACAATTCTACTGTACCACACTATGCATTTAATTGCTAAAGCATACTTGGTTACTACAAATGCATTGTCATACATCTGTTTCATTTAATACATGTAAAACTTTGTCTGCTGGGCAGAATATACAGCTCTAGTTGCTTATATCATCGTATGTGGCTTTTTGAAGAAGTAGAGGAGAGAGGAAGGATTGTTGAAGGTTGTGAAGAAATAGTTTGCAAAGATCATATGAGACACAGTGTGTGGTAGGTTCGGAAGTAGCAGCTACTAGTATACTATACTGTTTGACTCCTTTTGAATTTTCCACGTTACATTAGCATGATTAAAAGTTACTTTGGCTGGTACTTTCATAAGTGCATCCACCCCCCTCCCTCCTCACATCCTTCCCTCCTGCCTCTCTCCAGGAAATCTCCACTATTCTCTCTTCATCAAACCCCTCCACCTGCCCCCTTGACCCGATCCCCTCCCGCCTCCTGACCTCTATTGCTCCCACTGTCGCTCCCCCCCTTCTGCATGTTGTCAATCTCTCCCTTTCCACAGGCTCCTTCCCCTCTGCCTTCAAACATGCCACTGTCTCCCCCATCCTCAAAAAGCCTACCCTGGACCCTTTCGATCCCTCTAGTTACCGGCCGGTCTCCCTCCTTCCCTTTGCTTCGAAGCTCCTGGAACGTGTCGTCTACTCCCGCTGCCTGAACCTCCTCTCTGCCAACTCCTCCCTCGACCCTCTCCAGTCCGGCTTCCGCCCCCTCCACTCTACTGAAACTGCCCTGGCCAAGATCACCAATGATCTACTTGTCGCTAAATCGAAGCGCCACTACTCCGTTCTTGTCCTCCTTGACCTCTCTGCTGCCTTTGACACTGTCGACCACTCGCTCCTCTTGGACTCGCTTTACTCTTTGGGCTTCCGTGGCTCTGTCTTTGACTGGTTCTCCTCCTACCTCTCTGACCGCTCCTTTAATGTCTCCCTCCCCGAGTCGACCTCCCCCTCCCTTCCCCTCTCGGTTGGGGTTCCCCAAGGTTCTGTCCTTGGCCCTCTCCTCTTCTCTATCTACACCCTGTCCCTTGGCGAAATTATTGCCTCCCACGGATTCCAATACCATCTCTATGCTGATGACACCCAACTCTATCTCTCTACCCCCTCTCTCTCCTCCTCTATCCGCTCACGCCTCGTCGACTGCCTCTCTGATATCTCCGCCTGGATGTCCCGACGCCAACTCAAACTGAACATGGCCAAGACTGAACTCCTCATTTTTCCTCCATCCCCCTCCTCTCCCTCTGACCTGACCATCTGCATTGATGGGGTCACCATCCGTCCTGTTCTCCGTGCCCGCAGCTTGGGCTTCATTTTTGACACGCACCTCTCCTTTAAACCTTACATTGACTCTGTGGCCAAATCCTGCCGATTCGCTCTCCTCAACATTGCCCGCATACGCCCCTTTCTATCTATCTCCTCGGCCAAAATCCTTGTTCATGCCATGGTTATCTCTCGCCTCGACTACTGCAACCTCCTCCTTGCTGGCCTCCCTCGCTCCCACCTGTCCCCCCTTGTTGCGATCCAAAACTCTGCCGCCAAGATCATTCACTCTGCCCGTCGCTTCGACCATGTAACGCCTCTCCTCCTCTCCCTTCACTGGCTCCCCCTTCCTGAACGTATCCTGTTCAAACTCCTGGTTTTCACGTTCAAATCGCTCCATGACCAAGCTCCCCCTTACCTCTCGGACCTAATCGCCCTACGCACTCCTGCGCGCGCTCTCCGCTCTTCCTCTGTCCCCTCCCTCGCTCTCCCTCGTTTCTCCTGCTCGCCCAACCGCCTTCGTCCCTTCTCCCTCGCTGCCCCGCATGCCTGGAACTCCCTCCCTGCCGACATCCGCCTTGCCTCCTCCCTCCGCTCCTTCAAATCCCTCCTCAAGACCCACCTTTTCCATGCTGCCTTTCCCAATGCCCTCTAGTCTTTCCCCTTGCTCTTACTGTCAGCCCTCCTCTGCTGACTGCTGCTACCGACCTCCTTGTAACCAAGCCAAGTACACGCACCTGAGACTTCGCATCCGCCTGAATGTTTGTTTGTCTTCTCCCATGTCTCTCCCACTGTCCCCTCTCCTTGTCTCCCCCTCCTTGTCTTTTAGATTGTAAGCCACAGGCAGGGACCGCGTCTGATTGTATGTTCTGTACAGCGCCAGGTTTTGCAACTGGCGCTTTATAAATGTTTAATAATAATAATAATAATAAAATCTCCAAACACAGGACTATTCAGTATTCAGGGTATAAAATTAACTACCATTAGAAATATTTTACATCATTGTCAGCCAATGAAATATCCTCAAAAGATATCTACAAAGTACTTGAAAGAGATATTAGAACACATTTTTGTTCATCATTTTATGTAATATATATGCTTTAACTTCAGACACCTTAGTAAAAGTACTTCTTGAGTGAAAACTTCTCCGTTGTAAAATTAATGTCACAGTGAAGTTTTACTGAATGTACTTTGCTTTTCTGGTAGTGCATACTTCTTACATGTACATACTTGTTAATGTATTTTTTATTAACCAGATTCCCTCCTCCCCCCAAGCACTTAATAGAAGTGGTTCATGAAAGCTGAAAAATCCATATAGGTTACTATTGCTTCAGTAGGGATGTGCGAACGCGGTTCGGAAGTTCGGACCGACCTCAAATAGTTCGGTCGACCGAACCAAACTTTTGAACTGAACTTGAATTCGACCAAACAGTTTGGTCGAATCCAAACCAGTTCGGAAGGCCGAACCCCCGTACATTAAAACCCCCCAGTTTTGAATGTACAAACTCGGTTCGGAAGTTCAGAATTCGACCGAATTCGAATAGTTCGGTTGACTGAACCGAACTTTCGAACCTAACTCGATTTTCGAACCAAACCAAATTTCCAAACTCGGTTCTGTTTGCACATCCCTATGCTTCAGCCACTGTGAAATAATAGTATCTATGTAACTAAAATAGATACTACTGCTTTTATTTCCATCAGGGGTTAATTAAACAATGGTTTTCAGTTTTCAAAACATTTCTCAATTATTCAGTTAAATGAAATTGATTCAATATCAAGAGATTAATGAAGTTCTGTGTAAGCAAATTAAGCCTCTGTATCAAGGGGTATGAGAGTTTAAATTGTAGTACTGTTGGGATAGTTGGAATTTGGCCTACAATGGCATTTTATACCGATACCACAAACTCTGAGATAGTAGTTAAGACAGTGAAAGGTCCTGCTCTTCTGTGAGGGAAACCCCCTCCACAGGCCTCAAAAGGCAGTTTAGCACAGTGTCAGGCTTACAAGCTCAACAAAGAGTTTCAGATACAGTCTGACTGAGATAATAGATGTATCTATAGGTGGGGCCACTCACAGATTCTCTTTCTTTTTTGCTCCGATGACAAGAAATGTTCTCTACTACCTTTGCCAATAAAATGTTGAAACAAGCTAGCATAATTGATACAATTTGTGCTGTCTGCTTGTGGCTGTTGCTGACATTAAGTACGTTCCTACTAGTGGAGTGACCGTGAACCTAAAGGGATAACCGCAAAAAGTTTAAGTTACATAAATTATTATAAAGTGTTTAGCTATGGGATGTACCCCAGTCAAACAGGAGGTGCCAACCAGCATACAAAGCGAAAAATCCAATAAGTGGAGGCAGCAGGGAGGGCACGGAACAAATTTGCTTAAACAATCAAGAGAGGTCAATCTGATTCATTAACAAACAATGTGAGAACACTCTATTACAGGTGACTGGGAGAGGAGTGCACCACAGAATAATTTAATCAGATATTTGTTTTACCCTTTGCCACTCCAGCCTTTTAGCAGAATTATGTCTCATATGTCAGGACAGATATTGAATAAATTAGTACTTTAAAACCAAACAGATGAAAAGCAAGAGTGTACAAATTAGGGGCTCAATTGAGTCTTCCAGGCACTTCTCAGTGCCAGAACAAAGCAATATACCCCAAGCATCTGCTGTGTGCTTAGAAAATACATTTCTGCTGTTCTTCTCCATTAGAGATTCAGTTTGCATTCCTTTCTATGGCACAAGATGGGAAACCTTGGGTCTGGCCTTTCGTCCATCCTTTTCTATTAGGGTAGTTTCTGCTGCTCACTGTAAATCTTGGTCTTTGTCCTCAAGAGGGAATGGAGGATGAAGATGGCTTAATGGGGAAGAGTCAACTCAGATTTAGTAAAGGTAAGTCATGCCTCACTAACCTGTTGAAATTCTTTGAGGGTGTAAATAAGCATGTGAACAAGGCAGACCCAGTAGATATAGTGCACCTGGATTTCCAGAAAGCATTTGAGAAGGTCCCTCATGAGAGACTTGAGAAAATTACAAAGTCATGGGATAGGAGTTAGTGTCTTACTATGGATCAGAAACTGGTTACAAAGATAGAAAGCAAAGAAGGACTAAATGGGTCAGTTTTCACAATGGAGAGATGTAAAAAGTGGTGTGCGTCAGGGATCAGTATTGGAACTGGTGCGGTTTAATGTATTCATTAATGATTTGGGAAAGGGTGTTAAGAGTGAGGTGATCAAATTTGCAGACAACACCAAGTTATTGAAGGTAGTTAAAATACGAGCCGACTGTGAGGAACTGCAACAGGATCTTACGGCACTGGGTGCTTGGGCATCTAAATGGCAAATGAGATTTAATGTGGNACTGGGTGCCTGGGCATCTAAATGGCAAATGAGATTTAATGTGGACAAGTGCAAAGTGATGCACATAGGGAAAAATAATCCAAACTATGCGTACACAATGCTGGGTACTAAGCTAGGAGTTACCACTCAGGAAAAGGATCTGGGGGTGGTTGTGGACAATACAATGTAATCCACAGTGCAGTGCACAGCAGCAGTCAAAAAAGTGAACAGAACTTTAGGAATTATTCAGAAGGGGATGGAGAATAAAACTGAGGATGTCATAATGCGTCTATACAAATCAATGGTGTGACCACACCTCGAATATTGTGTGCAGTTCTGGTCGCCCCATCTCAAAAAAGACATAGCTGAACTAGAAAAGGTACAGAGAAAGGCAATAAAAATGATCAAGTGCATGGAAGGGCTCCCGAATGGGGAGAGGCTTGGTAGGTTGGGGCTCTTCAGCTTGGAGAAGAGACAACCGAAAGGAGATATGATAGAGGTCTATAAAATCATGAGTGATGTGGAACTAATAAACAAGGAGCAGTTATTTACCCACTCAGCTAGTACTAGAACTAGGGGACACTCCATGAAACTCATGGATGGCAAGTTTAAAACAAATAAAGAAAATATTTTTTTCACTCAGTGTATAATTTGGTTGTGGAATCTACTGCCAGAGACTGTGGTAAAGGCCAGTACTATAGCTGAGTTTAAAAGAGGTTTGGACAAGTTTCTGGAAGATAGGTCCATTAGCAGCTATTAGCCAGACAGGATCAGGGAACATGACGGGAGCTGGGAGAAAACAACAGGGAATGGATTCCCCATTGTGACCTGTTGGGTGCTTCTCCCAAGCCATCGTGATTGGCCACTGTCGGAGACAGGATGTTGGGCTAGATGGACCATTGGTCTGACTCAGTATGGGACTTTAATAAATAATAATAATAATAATAATTAATAATATTTATTTGGCATTAGCTTTTGCCTTAGCCTTTTAAGAAAATAAACATACATACATATTCGACAGTAACACCAACTCAACATAACAAGGTAATATACATGACAAAAATACAAAACCATCAATTAATTACCTACTTTTATCGGGGCAGACCCATGTAACCAATTCCCGCACTATGAAAGATTTTGTCTAAGCTGCAGTTGCTTCCAGAGCACCAACCCCACCTCGTGCTATGCTTTACCCTTCCCGGGGCTTACAGCGACAATGCTTGACCCCTGTAGGTAAGGAAGTAAGGAATCTGTATAAGTATCTTAATCCTTTCTAGGATAGTTACACATTCCTTGGTTAAATGCCAAGGCATTCTCAGCTGGTAGCTAACAAAAGGATCAGGAGAGGTGTCTATGGATCTCACGAGCCATCAGAGCTAGGCTGGTAATATGGTCAGCAGATTTAGATGAGACAAGATATATCGACAACTGCACTGGGGAAAGGCATGCTCTTAGGAAAAACCTGGACGGAAAATACCGTTCTCTCACACACTGTGTGAGGGGGCAAGCAAACAGAACATGAAGCAAGTCCCCAACACAGCCCAGTGTGCAAGGACATAATCTTTCCTTGTAGGGAATTCCAGAATGCCTCCCTAGCATGGGACTTATGTTCTTATTATTGTGGCTGACTCAAACATGGAATCCACATGATGGAGGGGGACACAAGAAAGCTCTGATTAGGGCTGGTCTGAAACAGCCATTCTATTTTTGTGGGGAAATTCTGCAAAATTGGAATTCTGACTGACTGATTTTGCACATGGGCAAGACAGCCAGTGGCCACTTTTCCTCATACGTATGTAACCCCTTTTTAAAAGTGGTGCTCAATTTACAGGAACAGGAGTCCTGGGAGTCCCAGCTCTGTTGGGGAATGATGGGAGGCTTCTGATTGGTACTGCAGTGCTTAATAGTTATAATATACCCTGATGGTGCCTCCACCTCGATGAGCCCTATAAATAGACATATCTGCAATTAGGACAACTAGGAAACAACACTTCAGACCTTCTGTCAAATAAAACAGTTTATTACAACTTTAAAAATTAGAAGGAAAATAACAAAAGGAAAATAACAGAAGCAAACAACACCTGCACCTCCCAACCCTCAAGTTCAAACCGGAGTCCTTGCAGCTTGCATGTGTAGACACGCTGGAAATTGGAAGGGTCCCAAAACGCATAGTTCAGTGACTTACACTCTCCAGAAAGATTTCAGAGGACTGTCCAGAGTGTCCCACCGGAAGCTTTGCTCCCTCACCAGCCTTCTCTGAGGAGACTTTCCTCAGCTTTAGCTCCAGGCCCAGCTAGGTCTCTACCTGGGCTATTTATATGTCTCATGGGTAGGTCAGTGAAGCAACCTTCCACAGTAATTTATAGGGGTGTGCACCAGGGCCCCCTTTCATTTTTCATTATTGTTTTCATTATTAAAATGTGTCATTTATGTTAATAACGAAATGTCATTTTTCATTATTGTTGTCATGATCGATATCTGTAACAATAATGCACACCGAGTGCGCACATTTCAGCCTAACCCGAACTGTTGGAGTGCGGTTTTAAAAGCTGCTCGGAGTCAGACACACATTTATAAGTCAATTGCTTATACCACCAGGACCCTTTATCCAATCCTTCTGAAAGTTGGCAGGGATAGTAAACATGGGATGGGGTATAAACTTGCCAAGTTCCATCAACATTAGATTGGAGACAAAGAAATTACATCCAGGAACATATATGCAAATCTTTGCAAAATAACATAATTCAACTGCTTATAAAAACTGATTCCTTTATCCAAATTTCTCAAATTTGGTAGTCATATAATAATGACATCTATCAGCGGCACAATCCCTCCATGTTTCATCCACAAATAATGAAAAACAAAAACGTTTTCCTTTGAAACCAATGGAAAGTAAAAATGAAATTTTGATATTTAAGAAAATAAAGATTTAAATAATGAAAATGAAAAGCAAAAATGAATAACAACATGGGTCCATGGTTCACACCTCTAGCAATTGCCAATTATGGCAAAATTAGAGGGCATCAACTCCTAGCGCTTCTAATAGCAGGGTGAGGGAGCTCTTAAGGAGCTTGATTTTGCTTTCTTGGAAACCCTGTCATACCAATTTCAAATGAAGATTTTATTTTTGGTATCAATTTTGTGTGCCAATGAAGAATTATTGTCAAAAGTTGAACTCCTTCCTCTTCTCATTGCGATACAGAAAGAACTGCACATAATATATACTGTACACAATATGTAGTTTTATTTATATAATATATACAGAATCTAAGTTAAACCTAATCTAAGTATAAGGCAAAACGTTCCTGTCCTATAATCCTAATATATACAACAGAACAGCCTAGTAGGGGAAGGGAAAAGGAAAACAGAAAACTCAGAGGTGTGTGTACCTAAGGAATTAGGGGTGGGCAAACTATCATACAAGTCCCATAAAGTCCTGGAAAGTGACAAAAAGTGATGGAAAGTGACAAAAATTATGAAAAATTACAAAAATGCCAGAAAGTGACAAAAATGCTGGAAAGTAATGAAATTGACAGGAAATTATGGAAAATCACAGGTACCAATATCAACGCTGGCAGAAGCATGGATAACAATCACTAAAGATTGACAAAGTGATGAACACACGACAGCACTCCCAAAAGGTCAGTATTTCCCTTTGGAAATGAACAGTTGCTCTCTTAGAGATGTGGAAGGGAAATGGAAAGGTTGGCAGTT
This sequence comes from Sphenodon punctatus, assembly GCA_003113815.1. Classification (NCBI taxonomy): domain Eukaryota; kingdom Metazoa; phylum Chordata; class Lepidosauria; order Sphenodontia; family Sphenodontidae; genus Sphenodon; species Sphenodon punctatus. The sequence goes on along the minus strand of QEPC01001041.1, from coordinate 229,871 downwards.
CAAGACTCCTATAGGCTAAGGAATTGCATGGAAACATCAGGGAATCCATCAGCTGCAGACGAAAGCCCCTGTCTTTTTTTTTTTTAAAGAAACGAAGAAGGAGTCCCTACATTCATGACTCAAGTTGCATTTTATATCAATTTAGGGTCAATAGGAACTTAGAGTTTATGGTTAAAAACAGACAAGACGGTGGCCTACTGTGGCCTGCATTGGCCTATGAGCCACCATGGTCTGTTGAGGGCCCAGATGTTCACCTAGATTGCTCCAGAGCAAGTCAGAGGCTAGCCTGAGTTAGGATCCCAGAGATATGATCAAGCAGGCTAGCCTGTGCTTCATTGGACCAAAGCAGGCCATATTGGGGCTGCACATTTGTTTTCGGGACAGTCTGCTGTGCTGGCCCAAGCCCACCATGATGGGCAAAAATTATTTTTTATAAAAATAATAAATAACTGGTAATAAATAAATAAATAGGTCACCATAGCTGGTAATAAATAAATAAATAGGTCACCATAACTGGTAATAAATAAATAAATAAATAGGTCACCATAGCTGCCCATTATGAGCAGGGGTCGGGGTGCTGGGTGTAGCATGAGAATGGAGCTGTCAGGTTTCACGTTCTCCATTCTCCCCAGTCCTGGGCTGCTCAGCTGGTGGCCCAGCAGGGTGCACATTTTTAATGCACCTGAACCTGGGTGGACTGTGTCTGCCACAGCTGTCTGACCCGCGTTGGGTCAGGTGGTGGCTATCCATCTGTCATGTTTGTTTTTACCCTCTTTTGTTAAAAAAAGGTAACAGGAAGAAACACAATACAGGATAGAACCCTCATCCCCTAGCACAGGGAACATAAATCTTAGCTACCTAGCCACACCACCATCATCCCTGGAGAACCCTTATGAACAGCTATCTGGCTTGCTCGCCACTATACAGAATCCCTCCCTTGCTGTCTGTCTGAAACACTCCTGTTAACGGTTTCTCCTATAGCTGGTAGACTAGGATCAGACTTATAGATAAGCTGAAGGTGTGATTTATGGTATTTGTAAGTGGGAAACAATAGTATAGAATTTGAGTCCTGTGTGGTGGATACTCTGATGTTTCCATGCATTATTAATTATTTATTATTATAATTAATTAATTATTATTATTATATAATAATAAATCCTTTATTCATGGCTTCAGCTTCTGTCATAGCTATATACTTTACATTTTTAAACAAAATTCCAACACGGAAAGGATTTACATATGTACAAACATTTTGACTTCAGAAGTCCTTAGTTTTAAGTTAACTTGTTTCCTTATAAATGCAATAGAAAATACAAAATCTCTCCCACATACGTTCTGTTTGGAACAATGCTATTCATTCCATGATCCGGGTTCGCGGGAATCTATGCTCATTCAGAGCGTAGTATATACACAAACATCCCCTCTTCTAGGGGTGTGCATGTCATTTTTGTTATTACAATAATAATAATGAAAGTTGTTTTATTCATTATTGTTATTACAATAACAAAAATGTGAAATAATAACAATGAAAATAGAAATGAAAACGTTTCATTTTTGAAATAAAGGGAAAAAAATGAAAAATGTATTTCTGGCTATAATCTTTTTGTTTCTTACTATATTCTGTTTAAAGTTAGGGAGAATGTACCCCCAATGAAGGGCACAATGGGTATTTTCAGACATGACGTTGACACGGTGAACCACGGTGAATACCCACCTGTGGTCACCGTGTCCCGTACGTCTGTTTGTGGCGCGCCAGATGTTGGCCACGGTCAATA
>QEPC01001041.1:203254-227996 GCA_003113815.1 Sphenodon punctatus | reverse complement strand
GGAGGCTGTCTGGTACATGGATCCTGATCTCTGACAATGTAATTCTGGTTTTTGTTATGTATTTAAAGTGTTTGTCACTTTTGTATTCCCTGACTGTGATGGCTGGCTACGCACTGAATAAACTATTCTTATTATTCTTATTATTATTACAAGATTCTCTGCTGGGTACTGAGAATCTGAATTTTAATTTAAATTTAATTTGATTCTATTAATTGTGTATTTTGATTTGTATTTAAATGTCTAATCTATATTTATTAATTTATAGTTATAGGCTTAAAAACTTTGTGGGTTTTAGGTTAGTTGTAAGATGTAAAATGGAGGGATATAAAAATGGCCATGTATATTATATGTGTGTGTGTGTGTGCATGTATTTGTTAAACTTGTCATGGCAATAGCCAGTACAAGAAATAAAATCAATGTCAATGTCAATGTGAGGCAAAGAAGTTACAGCTAAGAATGTATATGAAGATGTTTGCACAATAATATAATTCAACTGCCTTTAAAATTGGATTTCTTTATCCAATCCTTTTGGAATTTGGTACACATAATGCCTTCCATTGGAGGTATAATCACTCCAAATTTGTTGCTACATCTAAGCGCCTCTACTCCATCTTGTCCTCCTTGATATCTCTGCTGCCTTCGACACTGTCAACCACTCACTCCTACTGGACTCACTTCGCTCCTTGGACTTCTGCGGCTCTGTTCTTGACTGGTTCTCCTCCTACCTCTCTGACCACTCCTTTAATGTGTCTCTTCCCAATTCCAGCTCCTCCTCCCTCCCTCTTTAAGTTGGGGTTCCCCAAGGCTCTGTCCTTGGCCCTTTCCTCTTCTCTATCTATCTACAAACTTTTCCTTGGCAAACTCATTGCCTCGCATGGCTTCCAATAGCATCTCTACTCTGACAACACTCCACTATATCTCTCTACCCCCTCTCTCTCCTTCTGTCCACTCATGCCTCATCAACTGTCTCACTGACATCTCTGCCTGGATGTCCCAATGTCAACTCAAGCCCAACATGGCCAAGACTGAACTCCTTATTTTTACTCCCTCCTCTTCCTCTCCCACTTCCCTGTCCATCCACATCAATGGAGCCACCATTCATCCTGTTCCCCAAGCCCATAGCTTGGTTTCATCTTTGACACTCGTCTTTCCTTTAAGCCTTACATTGACTCTGTTGCCAAGTCCTGCTGTTTCGCCCTCTTCTGCCAAAACCCTTGTTCATATCATGGCCATTTCTCACCTCAACTACTGCAACCTTCTCCTCACTGCCCTCCCTCGCTCTCACCTGTCCCCCCCTTATCNCATATCATGGCCATTTCTCACCTCAACTACTGCAACCTTCTCCTCACTGCCCTCCCTCGCTCTCACCTGTCCCCCCCTTATCGCCATCCAAAACTCCGCTGCCAAGGTCATCCACTCAGCCCATCGCTTTGACCATGTGCAGCCTCTCCTCTCCTCTCTCCACTGGCTCTCCCTTCCGAAATGCATCTGGTTTAAACTTCTGGTATTCACCTATAAAACACTTCACAGCCAAGTTCCCCCCCACCTCTCAGCCCTAATCTCCTTATGCAGTCCTGCATGCGCCCTCCGCTGCTCCTCTGTCCCCTCCCCCATATCCCATCTCCCCTAACCGCCTTTGTCCCTTCTCCCTCGCTGCCCCCCCCATGCCTGGAACTCCCTTCCTACTCACATCTGCCTTGCCTCCTCCCTCCACACCTTCAAATCCCTCCTCAATACCCACTTCTTCCGTGCTGCCTTTCCCAATGCCTGCTAGTTGTTTTTCCCCAAATACTTACGGTCTGCGCTCCCCTCCAGACTCCTGCCTAACTGTAACCAAGCCAAGCACATGCACCTGAGATGTCGCTGTCACTTGCATGTTTGTTTGCTTCTCCCTTGTCTTCTCTTTGTCCCTTTTCCTTGTTGTACCCTCCTTGTCTTTTTAGATTGTAAGACGTAGGCAAGGACCGTGTCTTTATATCTGTTCTGTAAAGCACCAGGTACACGGCTGGTGCTATACAAATGTTTATAATATCATAATCATAATCATAATTCATCATAATCATAATCATAATAAAAAACAGAAAATGTTCAAGCCAAAAATGTGTTTTCCATTGAAACCAATGAAAAACGAAAGCAGAAATGAAAACAACAATTTGATATTTAGGAAAATGAAAATGACAGATTTAAATAACGAAAAGAAAAAACAAAAATGAAAACAACATGGGCCCCTGGTGCATAGCTCTACCCTCTTCAAAGTGAACACAGTCTAGCCAAAGTTATCCTTCTATGAAATTAGAAGCAAACTAAAGTTACCTCATAGAAATACATAAACAAGAACACTAGTCTTCACTGCAATATCCTGGTTCTTCAATATAGAGCACAGCCAAATTATCCTCTGGCAGAATTTACCTATGGAGCAAGATTAGGCTAGTCTTATCACCTGCTATCCCGTTACACAGATCAGTTCATCAATTTCTTTGGTCAAAAGATCTTATCAATTATATATTAGACAGTTGTTATAATTAGAGATATAATATTTGTTTTACACTTGTATGGTAGTGCACAAGCTAATTTAAACATGACAATTTTGTAAGATAGTCTAATTAAACCCTATGCAATAGTTGTGGTTTTCCTTGTCTCTTTTGTCTTAGGTTCAGCAACTTATATGCATAATTAACCACTTTTATCAGCTGTTCCTGTGGGCTCACAAATACAAAGTGTAGTTTATTTTGAGCTGACAAATATAATTTTTCTTCTAAAAGGTGCATTAGCATTTGTCTTCTCACATCCACTGTAAATAAGCAATTAAATATACAATGCTACAGATAATCAACTTGATGGATGTCGCAAGAACATAAACGCAGTTCATATGGTATTTGAGAATATCATCCTTCTAATTCCTTTAATGACATAAGTTGGAAACAAAATAATGTATATGCCTTGCAAACCTCAAAATTACTGAATACAGACAAATAGTGTTCCCAATCAAAATTAAGCTTCAAGATACGATATACAGGAGTAATCTTATTTTCATTTAGCACCACTGTATCATTTTGCATGGCTATTCTCTTAACCTTGCTAACAAAGCCTTTTTAATTTTCTCTTTGGGAGCCATCAGACTTTTTGTATATGAAAAACCTGTACGGTTCAGTATGTCACTTATTCTATCAATCTAAATACGCTTAGACTCCTGGGACAATTCTTCCTGTAAAAACAGATATGGCAATCTCTCCTTCGGCATTCCCAGTACCCTCTGTCAATATTTTAACACCTTTATTTGAGCCTTTGTTTTGGCACAGAGTATACCCAACTCTGAGCTGGGCATTTGTACTGGAGTGCATTTTGGGACTTCCAAGTAAGGTTCTCATCAGTTTGTTCTGGGAAACCTTCAGATTGTTTTTAACTAAGGGCACTTTTAAATGAGCGGGTTGCCATCGCGCGACGCACTCGCATGACATTTCAAAATCCCACAAGGCAGGATTAGACGAGACAGAAGTCCCGGATCATGCACATAGAAGGCATCCACACATTGTTTGCAGACCACAAATTAGGGATGGGCGAACGCGGTTTGGATGTTCGGAGTTCGGACCAAACTCGATCTGTTCGGACGTTCAAACAAAACGTCCAAACTGAATTCTTGAATGACCTAACAGTTCGGTTGTGTTCAGATGAGTTCAGATGAGTTTTGGGGCAGGAAAAACATCTTTTCAGGGCCAAAAATTAGGTTTCGGTTTCGTTTCAGTTTTGGTTTCGATAGAGCTGTTTTTGACTGTTCAGCCAAGTTCGGCCAACCCGAACTCAGCTGAACCAAACCATCAAACCCGAACTTGGGTTTCGAACCAAACAACCGAACATCTGAACATCCGAACCGCATTCTGTTCTCCCATCCCTACTGCAAATTAAATACTCAATTGTGAGGCATTTAATTTGCAGTCTGCAAACAATGTGTGGCTGCCTACTATGTGCATGATCTGGGACTATTGGCTTGTCTAATCCCGCCTTGCAGGATTTTGAAATGTCGCACGGTGAGGACCTGCTCATTTAAAAGCAGCTTTTGCCACCCCAGATTTCTGCTCCCTATAAGGCTTGCAGTACTAATTTGTGGTCTAAGAGGGTCAATGCAGGTTTTATTTGTTTTCCCAGTGCAGTTTTCCAAAACCAAACACTGTTTGATGTTTGAGCCAATTTCAAATTGTTTGTTTTGAAATGTTCTTGCCAGGATCCAGTCTCTGAAAATACTACGTCTAGGTATTTATAGGAGAGCACCTACTCCAAATTTCAAGAGTCTAGCATCCAAGAGTACTCTATGTGTCTCTTTGCAAATACTATTTGGTCTTTTCACAGTTTACACTTAAATCCTTTATATCTTCAGGAGGGACAGGGTATAAATGTGATTAAATAAATAAATAAAATCATTCCTATTACAGTACATATCAAGAGAATGCAGCAAACGCCTAATTCCTAGGGGGGAAGAAGACAAGAGGACCATGTCATATGCATACAATAAGATTGTCAGTTGCCTCCCCTTGAGATATAAAGGGTGAAAATTATCCCTAAACAGTTTTCACTATATCATTTATATAAAAACTAAATAGGAACAGTGCAAGAACACACACTTGTTTCACTCAATTTGTTGTAGGGACTGGGGGAGATAAAGAGCTCATTTGTGTTGATCTTACTTTCATCTGGGTATTTTTATACAATTTATCAAAATTATAGCTTCAATAGTCTTTTATCAATATCGGTCTCTGCAAGCTTGAACCACAAGCGATCTCTATTTATCGAGTAAGAGGCCTGCTTTAAGTCAACAAATGTTGCAAATACCTTTGCTCCTTTTACATGTGTTGAACAGTCACAAACAAAAGCCAATTGCAAGCCCTGCAAGCTTAATATGGGGCTTGTCCAGTAGGGGGAAGGTCAGGGGATGAAACAGAGTTTTTTTCCTCCTTGTTTCCTCTCTTTCCCTATCTCTGTCCTTCATCTTGTCCCATGCAGTCTGTACATTATGGAAGCATGTCTTCTGAGTTCTTAGTAAAGTTCGGTTTTGAAGAAACTTCTGCTGTGTGTTATTCAACAGAAAGCTAATTCTACTATAGGTTATGGGCCCAGGACATCTTCAAGGCAATTTTGAAGACTAAAAGCAGCCCAGAAGGAGTGCAGACTGTAAAAGAAAACTCCCAGACACAGAGGCGTAACTACTGACTGTGAGTAAGAAGGCTTAAATCACAGAAGGGGAAAGGGAGGGAAGCAAGTATGGCAAGCAGCTCAGAGCTTAGACTTTCAATAGGAAAGCTTAACAATGTAAACTACCAATTGTGGAAGTTTAAGTGGAAATGCTGCTTTCCAAAGATGATCTATGGGAGGTGATTACACAAACAGATCAGCAGCAAATCATGAGAAATGGGATAAAAAGGACAGGTTAGCAAAGGCTACAATAAGTTTATTGGTAGAAGATGACCAGTTAATCCATATAAGAAGTGAGACCACAGCAAGAGGCATGTGGATTGCATTGCAAAACTTGCATGAGAGAACTAGCCTGAATAGCAAACTGTTTCTACTGAGGAAACTATACAAAATGAGGCTTGGCAAAGAAAGTGAAATGCAGGAGCATATAAATGCCATGTTGGAAGTAGTGGCACAGCTGCGCGGCATTGGAGAAGATATAAAGGACAGCCATGTGGTAGCCCTACTCCTCTGCAGCCTGCCTGAATCTTACAGTGCCCTCATCAATGCCCTGGAGACAAGGCCAGAGGCTGAACTGAAGCTGGAATTTGTTAAAGGTAGACTTGTGGATGAATTCCAGCGCAGAAAGGAGAACCTGCAGAATGATCTAAAGCAGGGTAATGAGACTGCACTGAAAACCTCAGACAAAGCTCCTAAGAGGGAAACCAGAGTATGCTTCAGATGCAAAAAGGAGGGACATTTAAAGAAAGACTGCTATATATGGAAAGCAGAACAGCAAAAACTGTCTCCACAAACACCTAAGCAGAGGGCTAAAGTCACAAACAGCAACACAGTCACTCAACAATGGAGTGGGTGCTTCAGAGCAATGCAAGACAGCTCATCCTAAAATTGGTGTGTAGACTCTGGGGCAATGAGCCACATGACTAGTGATACAGGATTCTTCACATTGCTGGATCTGAGCAGTAAAGAAAGGATCTACCTTGCAGATGGGAGAAGCATCAACGTGGAAGGAATTGGACAAGGATTCCTGTAGTGCAATCAGTCACAGGGAGGCACACTGACCATACCCATGAAAGATGTGCTTTATGTGCCCAACTTAGAAGGGGGACTCCTGGCCATGAGGCACCTGGCAGTGAGGGGGCTCTCCATCCTTTTCCAGGGAGATGAATGCACAATTCGAAGTGGGACAAAAGTACTGGCCAGAGCCAATGCAGATGAGAAACTGTACCATCTGAGCACAGCGAAAGAACAGGTGAAGCTCACTGCACACAAGCCACACAATGACTACATCCACCTGTGGCATAGACGCATGGGACATAGACACCCAGACAGCATCAAGAAAATGCACAGACCTTAAGCTATCAACGTGTCCCATGATCATGAAATGTGACTGTTGCATCAAAGCCAAAGCCACAAGGCCTACGCTTCCTAAGAAGAATCAGAATGGAGTCACAAAATAGCTTGATCTTGTACACAGCAACATCTGAAGACCAATGAAGGTTTCCACACCAGGAGGCAACTAGTATATTGTAACTTTCATTGATGACTGTTCAAGGTACATGATCACATACATCATGAAGAGTAAAGATGAAGTATTCGACAAACTTCAGGACTATGTGACCATGATGAGCAACAGTTTCCAGCACAGACCAAAGACACTGTGGACTGACAATGGAGGTGAATTCACAAGAAAGGAAGTAAAGGACTTCCTAAGACTCCATGGAATTGAGCACCAAAGGACAGTGCCATATACGAGCACAACGGAATAACTGAAAGGAAAAACAGAACGCTAACCAAAATGGTTAGGTGCATGTTAACAGACTGGACTACCAGAAAGATACTGGGGCAAAGCAGCAGTTGCTGCTACCTACCGACAAAATTGGCTGTATTCTAGAACAGTGAGGAAAACTCCATATGAACTGTGGCATGGTCAAAACCTAGTGTGGGTCACATCAGAGTATTTGGAAGGAAGACTTATGTATATATTCCATAGGAGGAACGTACCAAGCTGCAAAACAGAGCAGTGGAATGCATCCTCGTAGGATACAGGGAGCATTCCAAAGGCTACAGGATCCTGGATCCATTCACAGACAGAATAACCATTAGTGACAGTTTGACTTTTGTGGAAAACTCAAGCGACAGTGTGATGACTTTTCAAGGTCCAGGCAAATAAGAACAATCAACCACAGACGAAACCACTGAAAGGGAGCAATTCTCTGAACAAATAGTAGAAATCGGCACAAAGGTAACAGAAGTGCAGGAACAGATACAGCCGGCTGCTGATGCTGAGCTAAGGCAGTCGACCAGGTCTACCAAAGGCATTCTCTCCATTTGTCTGTCCTACAAATTCAGCACCAGTAAATTGTCAGAGCCAGCATCCTGGGAGGACATCTCACAGATGTCAGAAGAAGAAGCAGAAAAATGGGTAAGAGTGGCTGAAGAAAAATAAAGTTCACTCAGGACAACACGACGTTGACACTTACTCCACTGCTGGCAGGGAGAAAGACTATAGGTTGTAAGCACACTACAATCAGAACATTGTTAAGTATAGCTGCTGTAAGAGGAATGCAAGTCAAGTATAGCTGTTGTAAGAGGAATGCAAGTCAAGTATATGTGAAAACAGCGTTCCTAAATAGTGAGTTGAAGGAAGATATTTACATGGACCAACCACCGGGGTTTGCAGATGTTGAAAGGCCGGATCTTGTATGCAAACTGCACAAAAGCATATATGGGCTTAAGCAGGCCGCCAGAGCATGGAACACTAAAATAAACAAGGTGCTCATGAGGGAAAAATTTACCAGGAGCAAAGCAGATCCCTGCTTATACACAAAAAGACTAAGAGGCAGGTGGATCTTTGTATTAATTTATGTGCATGCTTTGAGCAAGCTTTGAGCAAGAAGGGGACAAGTGCAAAACAATGAGAGCTCTAATTCAGGACTTTGAAACTAAGGCAGCAAATACCCCTATGGAGACCAGCTACCCAAAGGAGATCAAAGAACTGAGCTTATTGCTGTCAGACAATAAGCAACACAGAAAGACGATAGAAAAGCTTTTGTACATTGCCACAATCACAAGGCCTGACATTGCAGTGGCAATAGGTATATTGTGTAGACAAGTCTCAGCCCCAACCCAAAGGGATTGGAACTCAGTGAAGAGTGTTTTACGGTACCTGAAAGGGACTATGCATCTCGAGCTATGCCTCCCAGCAACCTCCGTGTCAGATCTGATAGGGTACATGGACGCAGATTGGGCTGGAGACCATTCGGACCCAAAATCTACCAGTGGGTACCTAATTTTGCTTGGTGGAGGACCCATCAGCTGGTGCAGTAGGAAACAAGCCTCTGTGACACTTTCCTCAATGGAGGCAGAGTACGTGGAAGCGGCACACGCCAGCCAAGAAGTTATCTGGTTGCGACAGCTTCTGAATGATCTGGGGCAAATATTGGACAGACCCACATCGATCCTGGAAGACAACCAAGGCTGTATAGCACTGGTGCAAACAGAAAGAATCAATCCCAGAACCAAGCACATTGATGTAAAATACCATTTCCTGAAAGACTCACAGGAACAAGGACTCATAGACCTGCAATACTGTCCTACAGAGGATATGACAGTGGATGTGTTCATGAAGCCACTAGCAGGGGAACGCCATTGCAAGTTATTAAGAAGAATGAACCTAGTGGGTTTGACTAATGACTGTTGAGAAGGGGTGTTGTATTGTGCAACAGTCACAAGTAAAAGCCCATTGCAAGTCCTGCAAGCTTAATATGGGGCTTGTTCAGTAGGGGGAGAGTCAGGGGATGAAACAGGGTTTTTTCCCCCTCCTTGTCTCCTCTCTTCTCCTCTCTCTGTCGTCCATCTTGTTCCATGCAGTCTCTACATTATGGAAGCATGTCTTCTGACTTCTTAATAAAGTTCTGTTTTGAAGAAACTTATTTTGTGTGTTATTCAATAGAAAACTAACTCTACAATAACATGAACTTATTTGTCAATCAGATATACAAGAATATAACCATGGTCTGTAGTTGAGTAAGCTTTTCTAAAGCCTGCCTGCTCTTCTGAAAACAAATTTGGTTCTTGTGCCTACTTTTCTAATCTTATTAGTAAAGTTTTTGCATATATCTTTGCAATTATATTTATAAGGCTAATTGGCCTGTAATTAGAAGGGATATTTCCCCCCCCCCTTTTGAAAATAGGGACTGTTATGCTAGTATTCCAGCCCATAGGAATTACTCCATATAGATTAACATGGTCAAATAGTTTAGTTAGTACCGGTACTCACCAAAATATATGTTCCTTCAGTTATTCCCTCGTAACACCATCTTCTCCTGGGGCTCTATTGAGTGGAGTCTGTGCTATTAAATCTCTCACTTCCGCACTAGCAATTGGTTGCCAAGGGGGAATTGCTAATAAGTCACGTTATTTGAATACTAGTGTTAGTAAATGTTTTGTTGAATATAGCTAGAAAATTAGTTTGCTAGGTCGAGCCCAAAATACGTGAATCCAAGGGAGAATAATTATTGGGGCTTCCACAGTTAACCAGCCACCAAAACAACTTACTATCCTTTTGGGTCACAGCTTCTTGGAGGCAAGTCCATAATAATGTTTGATACAATAATTTCTTCTTTTTATTTAAGACTTTATATTTATTCTTTCCCTCCAAGTAGCTCTCCAAAACTTGTGATTGCCAATTAGGTAACCTTTGTAAACTAGTTTTGCTGCTTTGTTCAAGTGTGATTTTAATTGTTGGCATTCTGTATCAAACCATGATGGTTGAAATATCTTCTTTTTACTCTGGAAAGATGTTTCAGCTAATAATATTTCATTTATTTTAGTCGTTAATTGGGAGTATCTCTTAGTCAAATCCTTCTCAGAATAATCACTGTCCAACCAGATTTGTCTGGCTGCCAGTGATTCAGAAGATTCAAAGAAAGCCTGGCTATTAGCCAGTCTTGCCCCCCAGTTTTGTCCCCCCCCTTTTGATACCATGGACCATGGGCTGCTGTTGAGATAGCTGCGTGACCTGGGGGGTCTGGATGGGACTGTTCTTCTCATTCCTCTCAGGGAGAAGCCAGCGGGTGGTGTTGGGAGCTGAAACATCTTGCCCCCCGGCCTTGTCCTGCGGTGTTCCGCAGGGTTCCATTCTGTCTCCATTATTATTTAATGTATACATGCAGCCCTTGGAGGAGGTCGTGAGAGGGTTCTAGATGCGATGTCACCAATATGCTGATGATACTCAGCTGTACCTCTCTTTTTCAGCTGACCCAGACCCTGCTTTCTCATTGCTATCCCAGTGTCTGGAGGCTGTGGCAGAGTGGATGTGGCAGAGCAGACTGAAGCTCAACCCCAAAAGATGGAGGTGATGGTGGAGGGGAGAGCAAGGGAGGTGTTTGCACCCCTGATTGGGGGGGTTCATCCTCCTATAACTCAGCAGGTTCCGAGTGTGAGGGTGATATTGGATTCAGATCTCCGCCTGGATCAACAGGTGGAGGTGGTGGCAAAGGCTGCCTTCTGCCAGTTATATCTTGTGCGGAGGCTGTGTTCGTATGTCTCCGGGCCGGAACTGGCCTCCCTCATCCATGCCTTCATGGATGAGGGAGGCCAGGACTACTACAATGTGCTCTTCATGGGCCTGCCCTTGTTCCTGGTTCGAAGGCTGCAGGTAGTGCAGAATGCAGCAGCCCAGCTCCTGTCGGAGATGGGTCATCAGGAGCACATAACACCTGTGCTCCAGACTCTGCACTGGTTCCAATAGCGTGCCGAGCCAGGTTCAAGTTTTTGGTGTTGATCTATAAGGCCCTTCACGGTCTGGGCCCCTCATACCTCAGGGACCGCCTCGCCCTCCGCGCCCCAGAGCGGCTCCTGCGGTCTGCCGGGGGTGCCTTCTTGGAGGTCCCCCGTGCTAAGCGGGGGCCACAATGGAGAGGGTATTCTCAGTTCCGGGGCCGCATATTTGGAATTCCCTCCGGGAGGAAGCTCGCCTGACCCCAAGCCTTTTAACATTCCGGCGGACTTGTAAAATCTGGCTGTTCGCCCAGGCCTTTGGGGAGGGGGAGAGGAGGGGTTAAGGGTTTTTAGCTCCACCCACCCTTATTTTTATTTTTATTTATTTGTCCTAACCCTGTTTTTAACTTGTGTGTTGTTTTCAAAGAATTGTTTTATTTAATTGTTTTTATTGGATTGTACGTCGCCCCAAGATGCCGTAGTCATATGGGGCGACTAAGAAATGTTGAAAATAAAAATAAATAAATAAATCTGATTGTTTTGTTATTCTGGGACACTATATGCACTAGCTCAGGATCCCTTTCATATCCAAGGTAGCATCCTTCAGACTATAGTTCTCTTTTACCAGCTGATGATCAGTGCAGCAAATACCTCAAAAGCCTTTAACTGATATATCTTGGTCTGCAGGGCACACATATAATGAATAATACGTGAACCCTTTTTTGAACATGTTAAGTTTCCTTGCTGATCCCTACTAGATCTGCCATTTAGGATTCTCCAATTAATTTTATACAAAATGTTCAAAAACTGCAATCCATTTGCATTTATTATTATATCTATTGAAACTCCTTGCGGGGAAAAGAAATCATCCTCCAATTTCTATACCCATTAAGTGTGCAATTTTTAAATCATCACATCCAGTTCTTACATTCATATCTCCCAGTATCAGAATAACAGCATTCGGATACTCATCTTCCACATTTTCCATATACTCTAATTTCTTCCAGAAGTGCGTGCTTTCTAAAAATTTCATGGCAGGTGGCAAATATATATTTACAAGGATGACAGGTTCCAGCTCCCAAAGAATTGCAACTACCACTGCTACCAGCACATTTGCAGGAGCATTTGTTAATTTTATGCTCTCCACTTTAAGTGCTAGACTTACTAAAACTGCTGGTCCCATTAGGGATAATTTTAAGCAGGTGCGGGCAGATGATCCCAGAGAGGTGCAGTGAATGCTATGCAATAAGGTGGTGAAGTGTGGGCAGGTGCTCACGAAACTTGGCACAACTGCAATGGCAAGGCAACTCAAGGCATGCTACAGTGCTCTGTTGCTCAGTGGGAAGGCAGGGGAAGTGGATGCCAGTGGGTTCCCGACTGCAGCGGCAAGTCACCCGGCGCCTTCAGCGGGCCAGTGTCCTGCACCAACTGGTACTGCCTCTAGCAGCAAGAGCAGTATGGGGGCAGAACAGCAGCAGGAGCCTCATCAGCAGCACCATCAGTCCACAATGGAGGAGATGGGGTGGGGGAATGTGTCAAGGCCATTGTCAGGGTGCCGTGGCACAGGCTTCCATGAGAAAATCAAGCACCTGTTGTCACAGATGATTGCCCTGGATGGCCAGCCCTTGTCCATTGTGGAGGACAAGGGCTTCCAGCGGCTGATTGGTTTCCTGGCCCCCATATTTAAGCTGCCTTCCTGCTCCACCCTGAGTCAGGCTGTCATGCCAGAGATCTACCGGGCTTTGAAGGAGCAGGTGAGGGAGCAGCTTGAAAGGGCTGGGGGGGGGGGGCAATGGTCCACTTCACCACGGACCTGTGGTCCACCAGAAACGCCCAGTACGCCTACCTGCCGGTGACTGCACACTGGTGGCAGGACCCAGAGGCAGCACTTGGAAGTAGCAGGAGGGGACCTGAAGCAGGGTATAGGTGGGCCCTGCTTCAGGCCCAAGTCATGGACAGCTCCCACACTGCGAGGAACCTTGAGGCAGCCCTGACCACCATGGTGAGGGAGTGGGTCACGCCAGGTGCAGCCTTCACCAAGGGATGTGTGGTCAGGGACAACGCAGCCAATATCCTAAAGGCAGTCCATGACGGAGGCTTCACGAGCATCCATTGTGCCACACACACCCTCCATCTTGTGTTGAAGGACGCTCTGGGCTTGGGAGAGAAAGGGATTGGGCCAGGCACCCATAGCTCCATGGTCGAGCGAGGGAGGAAGCTGGCGGGCTTCTTCAACTGCAGCATGAAGGGCAGCGAACTCCTCCGAAAGAAGCAGGCCAAGCAAAAGCACATGCTCATCCAAGATGTCTCCAGCACGTGGAATTCAACTTTCCTGATGCTCGAACGGCTTCTTGAACAGAAAGTCGCCCTGCATCAGGTGGAACTGGAGACAGACATTGAGGCACCTCCAGGGTACAACAGGGAGGAATGGGAGATTATAGCCTACACAGTCTTTATCCTGAGACCATTCCTGGATGTCACAGAGACCTTGAGCAGCTCCACCACCACCCTCAGCCAGGTGACCCCACTGGTGCATAGTTTCCGCAGCAGCCCCGATGAGATTCGGGGGGAGGGGGGAATCATGACCCTCAAGGCAGGAGGATGTCCAATGAAGCAATTGACCTTGCACGGAAGCTGAAGGCGGGGCTGAGTGCGCACTTTGATGAGCTCCTGCGCCGGGATGAATATGTCCTGGCAACCATGCTAGACCCCAGGATCAAGGATAGCATGGTACGTGAGACTGCGGTCTATGACCTACAGAATGTTGTGCTGGTGCAGAAGGTCCGTCAGGCAGTTCAGGCCATGCAGCAGGACGACGCCCCAGGGGATGGTGGGAGTGGAAGCAGCAATCCCTTCCAGCCATCTGGGTCTATCCCTGCCCCCAGCCCTCGCGGTAGCAGCAGCACCACCAGCAGCAGCAGGAACCCTACTGCCAGCAGCTCCTCTTCTGTGCAGTCAACTCTGGGGAGCAAGGGGCAAAGCACAAAAGGAAAAGCTGAATGGCTGAGGGCAGTGGGGCAGGTGGTGCCCACCCAGAGCTACCAGAGGGAGTATGATGGTGCCTCAGCAGCAGTGGAGACCTACCTGGAGGAGGAGCCATGCATTGATCCCTACTGGGCCGGCAAGGACAATGTATGGCCAGCCTTGTCCAAAGTGGCCAAGGGTATCCTGTCCTGCCCACCAACCAGTGTCCCCAGTGAGAGGGTGTTCTCTGCTGTGGGGGACATTTGCGCTCCGCACCGCGTGAGACTGGGGGCCAAGTTGTTGGAGCAGTTGCTTTTCCTGAAGGTGAACCTTCCGCTGCTGGGATTCCCCGAGCTGCCACTGGACAAGGAGTGATGGTGCAGTGGAACATGCCATCCCATGCCAGGGGCAGTCTTGGGATGGGGTTCCTCCTCCTCCTCCTCAATCTGGGCTAGGGCTACTGCTCCTGTGCTGAGGTGCTGTCCCTCCCTCCCAATGCCTGGCACCCACCCTGCCTCTCTCTCTCTCCCTCTCTCTCTCTCACTAGATGGCCTCGGCTGCCTTATCTGACTGACCTCATGACACAGGGTGGCATTGGGAAACAAACTGTAAGCCTGCGAGCCAGCCTACGGCTACACGATCTCGGCCCGCCTATGTGACACTGACTGGCTGTCACTCTCTCGTGCTGCATGGTCTTTGCTAGCCTATCTGAGTGTCCTGCTGCCAATGTCCCAGGGTTCTGGGGCCAAGTTACAGGCAGGGAGGGCTGTGGCCAAGATCCAGAAGCTGCCACCTTAGCCCCAGGACCCAGCCTCTGCACACACCCACAGATGCCCGCTGAAGCTGCTGAAATGAAAAGCCCCTCTGATCACCGGCTCCCGCCACCTGCTGCCCGCTGCCAAGGAGCCTGTCTCTCTTTCTCTCTGTCACACCCACCCACACAAACAGAAGTCCTGCACCTCCTGGAGGCTTTCTGTTAGTTGAGACCCTGCTGCTGGCACAGCACATCTTTGGCTTAATATCTATGCTACATGAGGTGGCAGGTGCTACTGGTAGGGATCGACAAGCTGTATGAGATTCTTCCACCTGCCATCCAGAACTTCAGCACATAGGGATAAAAGATTGGAGGTCAAAAGAAGCTCGTAACAATAAATATAACAATTTTAATTAGAACTATTTACATAACAAGAAAACAACAATGCAACAACAACATTTAATAAAACAAAAGCAAACATGTAAAGGAAACTTATAAATTACACTAAGAATCTCTGCTGCCAGTCGGCCTGTCTCCTGGGAATTGGGGGAAAGGCAACAGTCATTGGGGCACATCACAGGCCTGATAGCCAGCCACCTGGGACTCATCCAGCATGTAGCCATGGGTCACAGCAAACTCCAAACCCTCTTTTGTGTCCCTATGCCACCTGGAAACCGCCTGGTGGTACATCTGCACGTGGTCCAGCTCGACAGAGACATACTGCCTATATGCCTCCACCTTCTTCCACTCCACCTGGACCGCCTGCAACTGCTCCACCAGGCAGTTCTCCATGGTGGCAACAGACTGCTGGATCTCCGCCACACAGTCCCAGGTGGGCTGCAAGTTGGCCCGAAGGGCCTTGATGTCTGCATCCTCCCTGGGCCCAGGGGTCTCCTCTACGTCAGGGCTGGAGGGGGGGGCTTATATGCCGCCATTTGTGGGTTGCCTTCCCCCCCCTTCTTCTGGCACTGGGGCTCCACGGCCAGATCAGAGTCCTCACCCTGCAGCCTCACTTTCAGGCCATACCTCTGCTCGATGTGGGTGATTAGCCCAGATGTGGTCCCCTCCCTCTGGCACTGGAATATTTTGTGGCAGATCTAAAAAGAGCAGAAAAAGATAGGAACATAAGAAGTGCCATATTGTGTCAGACCAATGGTCTGTCAAGCCCTGCCTGCATTGTGTCTCCACAAGTGGGTGGACTGGGGTGGCCATCCAATCTCTCTCTACAGGGGACTTCAGTTCCTAACAGGTCATAGGGCAATTCATTACCTGTTGTTCCAATCACCGTGCCATACCTTGCATGTGGCGATTCCGTCGCCCTTGTAGTAGAACCTCCAGACATCCGACGTCTGGCACCAGATGTCTGGGGGTATCACTGGCTGTGGCAGTGACCTCTGATTATGCCTAGGGGTCCTCTGAGTCCTTGGCCTGGTCCTGGCAGCAGTGCTGGGACTGGCATCCGATTCCTCTCTGAAATGGGAACACATTAAGAACACCAATGTAATATCATGCATTTATGATGATGCCTCTAGTCCTCCCTCCTGCAAGCTAAGATATCAGATTTTGTAACCTTTATATCTCCATTGAAAGACAATTCCTTAATACCTGCTATTACTTATTCAAACAGATATGAATGTCTGGCTCTGGATGGTAATGAGCATAGTATTAATGATCTGTTGTTGCCAATACCTATTGATATCAATGAGAGTTGTGATAAAAGGAATATAGTAGAGTCTGAGAATAATGTTCAGGAAAGTCCTGTTCATATTGAAAACAGGGATGCTTCATAGTATTCTGACACATATGCACACATATTTTCCTAATTTTTAATCCAAAATGGGCATAAGAACTTAAGAACATAAGAAATCTCATATTGGATCAGACCAATGGTCCATCTAGCCCAGTATCCTGTCTCCAACAGTGGCCAATCACAGTGACTTTGGAGAAGCACAGAACAGGTCACAATGGGGGATCCATTCCCTGTTGTTTTCCCTCAGCTCCCATCATGTTCCCTGATCCTGTATGGCTATTATTATAAATTATTATTATAATAATTATTATTATAAGCATTTGTATAGCATCACCTGTGTATCTGGTGCTTTACACAACAATAAGTTAGACGTGGTTCCTGCCTATGGCTTACAATCTAATAGACATGGAGGTGGGAGACAGGGAGAGGGGACATAGGGAGAGACAAGCGATACATACAATTCAAGCAGATGCAAAGTTTCAAGTGCACGTGCTTGGCTTGCTTGCGGTTAGGCAGGAGTCTGCAGGGAAGGAAGACAGTAAATATTGAAAGGAAAGTTCTAACAGGCATCGGGAAAGGCGGCGAGGAAGAGGTGGGTTTTGAGGAGGGATTTGAAGGTCCGGAGGGAGGGGGAAAGGTGGATGTGGGCAGGGAGGGAGTTCCAGGCATGGGGGGCAGCAAGGGAAAAGGGACGAAGGCGGTTAGGGGAGCAGGGGAGATGAGGGAGAGTGAGGGAGGGAGCAGAAGAGGAGTGGGGAGTGTGTGTAGGACTGTGTATGGAGACTAAGGCAGAGAGGTAAGGGGGAGCCAGGTTGTAAAGGGATTTGTAAGTGAACACCAGTAGTTTGTGAACGATGTGTTCGGGAAGTGGGAGCCAGTGAAGCGAGGAGAGGAGAGGCTGTACATGGTCAAAGAGACGGGATGAGCGAATGACCCTAGCAGCAGAGTTTTGGATGGAGATAAGGGGGGACACGTGAGATCGGGGGAGGCCAGTAAGGAGGAGGTTGCAGTAGTCAAGGCAAGAGATGACCATGGCGTGAACAAGGGTTTTGGCTGAGGAGACAGAAAGAAAGGGGCGAATCCGAGCAATGTTGTGGAGGGCAAGGCGACAGGACTTGGCAACAGAGTCGATGTAAGATTTAAAGGAAAGGTGAGTATCGAAGACGAAGCCCAAGCTACGGGCTTGGGGAACAGGGCAGATGGTGTCCCCATCAATAAAGATGGACAGGGAAGAGGGAGAGGAAGGGTAGAGAGGAAAGATAAGGAGTTCAGTCTTAGCCATGTTGAGCTTGAGCTGATGTTGCGACATCCAGGCGGAGATCTCAGAGAGACAGTTGATGAGGCGAGCTTGTACAGAAGGGGAGAGAGAGGGGGTGGAGAGATAGAGTTGAGTGTCGTCAGCATAAAGATGATATTGGAAGCCGTGGGAGGCAATGAGCTTACCAAGGGACAGGGTGTATATAGAGAAGAGGAGAGGGCCCAGGACAGAGCCTTGGGGAACCCCAACTGAGAGCAGGGAGGAGGAGGAGTTGGAATTGGGACGAGACACATTAAAGGAGCGGTCAGAGAGGTAGGAGGAGAACCAGTCAAGGACAGAGCCGCAGAAGCCCAAGGAGTGAAGAGATTCCAGTAGAAGTGAGTAGTCGACAGTGTCAAAGGCAACGGAGAGGTCAAGAAGGACAAGAATGGAGTAGAGGCGCTTAGATTTAGCGACAAGTAGATCATTGGTGATCTTGGCAAGGGCAATTTCAGTGGAGTGAAGGGGGCAGAAGTCAGATTAGAGAGGGTCAAGGGAGGAATTGGCAGAGAGGAGGTCAAGGCAGTGGGAGTAGACAACCCATTCCAGAAGTTTAGAGTCAAAGGGTAGGAGGGAGAACGACCAGTAACTAGAGGGGTCTGCGGGGTCGAGCGTGGACTTTTTGAGGCTGGGAGAGACAGTGGCATGCTTGAAGGCGGAGGGGAAGGAGCCAGTGGAGAGGGAGCGATTAATAACCTGTAAAGGGGGGGGGCGACAGTGGGAGCAATGGAGGTCAGGAGGTGGGAGAGGATTGGGTCGAGAGGGCAGGTGAAGGGGTTGGAGGAAGAGAGCAAAGATGAGATTTCCTCAAGGGAGGCACCAGAAACTTGTCCAAACGTTTTTTAAACTCAGCTATAGTATTCACCCTTACCACAGCCTCTGGCTGTAGATTCCACAACCCAATTGTACGCTGAGTGAAAAAAATATTTTCTTTTATTTGTTTTAAACTTGCCACCCATGAGTTTCATGGAGTGTCCTTTAGTTCTAGTACTAGCTGAGGGAGTAAACTGCTCCTTGTTTATTAGTTCCACACAACTCATGATTTTATAGACCTCAATCATATCTCCTCTCAGTCTCTTCTCCAAACGGAAGAGTCCCAGCCTACCAACCCTCTCCTCATAGGGGAACCCTTCCATATCCTTGATAATTTTTGTTGCCCTTCTCTGTACCTTTTCTAGTTCAGTTATGTCTTTTTTGAGCTGGGGTGACCAGGACTGCACACAATATTCGAGGTGCGGTGTGTACTCATTCCAATGCAGGTACAGGGTTGGGAACTCTAAGGGCTACCTAGGGCTGAAACATGCTTTTTGGTTTCTCTTTTTCCTCCTGTTTCCTCATGTTCCTCAATCTCATGTTTTGTGTTAAACAGGTAATGTAGGGAGTGGAAAATTGATTTTGTCAGGACAGCAGAGTAATTTGGACTGGCCCTGTCTTCAGCAGGACAATGCTTATGTGTAAAATTGTGTGCACACTTACATTTTTAAAAAATAGAATTGGAGCTTAAGTGAATAAACAAGTATAAATGCACACTGTGCAGTTTGTGTATGTGCAGTATACATGATAAATCTACCTTGGTGACAGACACACTATAAACCACTACCCAGACCTACATATACAATATTCTCTATACAGAAAATTATGCATATGTGTAAAAAAATCTATGTCTGCACTATAAGAAGTATACATTTTAAGCCACCCAGACGTGGGGTATAAAAATTTATAATAAATAAATTATAATATAAATAAAAGGCAAACTTTAAATTATTATTTCTGGCAAAAATATAAAACTGCCCCTTCCCAAAAGTTTGAATGGATTACATACTTCATCAATACACAGAAATCTTAGAAAAAACCATTATCAGTCCAGTACTGAAATGTGTAAATCTGCAATGCACCTTTTCATTATCAGCTACTGAAGCTACACAGATACCAATTATAATGCTTTAAATTTAGTTGCTAAATATGCTAGCTTTCTCTCTCACCTTATTATATGTTTTACCTATTTGACAAAACTAGAACTAGAAGTTCACACATTTAATTACTTAGAATACTAGAAAAAAATAAGGTGACAGTGCCTACTCCTCTCTTTATAGAGTCTTGCCTCAAGGCGCCACCTCCTAGTGAGCTTGAGGTGAGGGGCTCAACAGTCACTACTCTGCAAATCCTTCTGGGCTATCCTGCCTGAGAAAGCAGATCTCCCAGATGGGACTACATAGTGGCCCCAAATGAGTAGCCAATCAACATCCTTTCTTCAAAGGCTAGTTTGCATGTCAGTGTTCTGTAGACTAGAATTGGACCTGAAACAGTTAGATGATTTGGTACCTGTGGGTAATACCCACATTTTTTAGTACCATGTTGGGCACCTGACAACTTGGAAAATTGGTAATTTCTGGTACCAATTTTCTGATTACTGATTGGTCTATCAGGATGGAACACCAAAAAATCAGGATGGAAAACAAAACAAAAAAATCAAGGGGGTTTGAAGTTGAAAAATCAGGATTGGTAGTCAACATTCTGGGACAGAAAACCAAAAATTAGATATATGAAGTCAACATTCTAGGACCTCAGGTATTCAATTTGGGTTGAAATTGCATACCGATCAGTACCCAACATTATCTAGTTGATTCGAGTACCAGAAATTTGATGAGTATACCTATTTTTGTGGATATTCATTTCAGCTCTAATTATAATGATTCAGTGGTGTGAGGGGAACAGGGAACCTCTATAAAAATATACTTATAATCATAGTGGCATTTTGATTTTCAAATCTTTACCAAAATCAGTGAGTATCTTCTTACCGATACATATAGCACTCCCTGGAATCAATTAGATGAGGTTTTCAAAAGGTATCTCAGGGTATTTTCAGATGTGACGGGGCCGGTATTGGGTATTGGCCCCCTCACAGAATCACCCATTGATCCCCGCCGGGATCAAAATGGCCATCAAACAGACATGCCGGCTGATCCCGGTGGGGAATCGGAGGAGGGGACGCGTGGTTCAATGTGCTGCCGCACAGACCTGCCCCCCCATGCTCCCCCAGCTGCCTGCCCTCCTGGAGACGGGCGGGCACCGCGGTCAATGCGGCTGCAGTGCCCGATGCCCCTCCCCCAGGGGCATTGACCATGGCCCAGAATCTCGCCGCTGATTCTGGGCCGTGGTCAGGGGACAGAAAAGATGGTCCCCTTAATCACGGGGAGGAATCACATTCAACACACAAACGGAGATGGGGGTGAACATCTGGCAGGGAGCTTCCGTTCCCCCAACAGACATTACAGGACCACGATCACCACATGGGTATTCACCGTGGTTCACCATGATCTCATAACAACAGAAAATACCCTCAGATAGATAGAAATAAAGAAAGGTGACTGTAGGAAATAATGAATGGTTAAAAGTAGGAGGATTGGGAATTACTGTTCATAACATAACCTCGTATCATGACAAGGACACACTATTTAAAATCAAAAGAGGAGAAATTTAAAATATATATAAAAATATTTTTTACATGTAGTATGATCTTGAGAAGGTGGAATTCATTGTTAATCTCTGCAGCCTAGTATTTCCAAGGTTCAGAGGAAGACTGGACAATTATATGGATAATAAGATCATCCAGATCAATAATAGTTAATCACACCAACATTTACGGAAGAGATATAAAACATGCTTCAGGTTATAAACGAATCTAACTGTTTGGGAATTAGGATGGGAATTTCATGAGAGGAGAATTATCTCCTATTTGCCTTCACTGAGGTAGCAGTTATACTGAGCAGCTGGTGCTGTCCACGACTGGGCAGGATATTGGACTAGACAGACAATGGATCTTACCCAATATTATAATTTGTAAATTTGTGATAAATGAATTCTTTTTTATCTCATTGTTGACAAGGTAACAAATTTAAGAATCTCAACCATTTTTTTTTAACATGACTAGGGCCCTTTTTACACAGAAACTCTTTAACACCAATTAAATGGGTGTTACATTTTATTATACATGGTACAGGGCAACACTGCAGTCCTGCAACATGGGTCCTTTTCACACGAGATGACTCCACCCAGTTTCGCTGGGTGGAGATGGGTGGAGGCATCTGTGTAAACATCACTTGCGGTGGGCGTAGGTGCGTGCATGCTCCCGCGCAACCCATGGAGCAATGGACTCCACTGCCAATTGCTCCGTGGGTCCCCATGGAGGTGGATGGAGATGGGTGTTGTGTGGGAGCATGAACGCACCTACGCCCACTGCAAGTGGTGTTTACACAGACGCCTTCACCCATCTCCACCCATCTCCACCCAGCGAAACTGGATGGAGGTATCTTGCTTGAAAAGGGCCCATGTTGCAGGGCTGCAGTATTGCCATGTACCATGTATAATAAAATGTAACACCCATTTTATTGGTGTTAGAGTGTCTGTGTAAAAAGGACCTAACTAATCTTAATGCCACAATTTTTAGATGCTCCAAAGAAAACATGTCCAAGAAAAGTCATAATAAAGGTTCAGAAGACGTGTGGAAAGAATTTTTGGATGGTGAGCTATTCCAAACTACCCCTGAATGGCAAGACTGGATAGGGTAGACCTCTGGCCATAGGGTCTTCAGGAGTCTGTAGTGTTGGGTAATGTGGTTCAGGTGGATGGACTCCTTGTAGTGGATTTGTTTGAGAATGGGGTTTGGACATGTTGGATAAACAGGGACCTGTGAATTGCTGTGGTGGCCCTGCCAGTTGGTCACCTCAGGCAGTAAAATCCACTCAAAAGTTTTTAAAACTTTGGCTTTAGTTCAGTCTAAAGAGGATTAATGGGGATGGGAGAGGAGGATTGTGAAAAGAAATGTAGTTTTTGAGAACAAGGGAAACCTGAAGCTCATCAACAAAAATCCAAGTGTGTTGAAAGATGGCATTTAATATTTTAAAGCAACAATTAATATAGGGCTTAACAAGGAAAGTGAATCAGGCACTCAGTCTGGTAAATCTGTCATTTCAGAATTACATATAGCAGTGAGAAAACTATCAGAACAATAGTGGTGGAGAATGAAATTAAGACTTCACAAGAGGTTAAACTAAACAATTGGAGAAACATATAAAAAACAAAGGGTCAGTGGAAAACACTTCAGGGCTTTTGAGAGATGACAACAATAATCTATTGACAGGAGGTGTACACGTTACTAAAAAGCTATAGGAATTCTTTACTTCACCGTTCACTCAGGAGGACAGAAAACAGATGCCAGAAACAGACTAGCATTTCCCAGGAGTAGAAGAAGAAACGAAGGGAAAGCAAGGGCACAACTGAACAGGTGGCCAGGAAATTACAATTTCTGAAGTCTGGCAAACCTCAAGGGTTAGAAGAGATCTATGAAAGAATCTAATAGTATGAAGAGATAAGTAGAATATTATAATGAATGTCTATGTTCATTTTCCATATTTCCAATCAACAAGGAATAAACTAATGCTAGAAACTTGATAAAAAATTTGTTGCAGGTAAGAAAAACTCTAAACTGGGTTATTGTCTTTTGTAATTTGGGAGATACTGGTAAGATGGCTCAGGTAGAAGGTATAGAAATAGTTAAAAATGTGCAATTAGCCCTTTTATTCTTTTCTATTTGAATTCTGTGTGTGGCAAAATGCAACAATATTACCTGTCATACCACTATCAGAAGTACCTGATTTGTAAGGTCAAGGGAAACATCCTTTACTCACAAGAAGGAATTCACTGATTCTGGGTATTTTCAAACGTGACACTCTGGCCCATGGCCACTGGCTGGTGTGCCACATCTGCTCCCGCACTGCCAGATGTTCACCACGGGCAAGAGCAGAAGGTATCCGGGACCATGTCAGAGCTACCATGGGATGTGCGCTGGACTGTTGGCCAGCACACGTCCCGTGGTAAGCCCTGCCACAGTCTGGGGTAGGTGTCCCCGGACCATGGTAGAGCAGACCATCACATCTGATAAAACCTCGCTGTTCTGCCGGGCATTTGATGAGGGAGATGGGTGGGGGTTGGGTTTCTGTCTGGGTTATTTTAATGTTTTATATTTTGGGATTTTGTGTGTGTTCTATTATGGTGTTAGCCGCCCCAAGATGCATAAGCAGGAGGGGGGCGGGGGGCATAAAAATGTGAAATGAATAAATAAACAAACTACTGAGGAATTTTTTTTAAAAAAATTTAAAGCTAGAAAATATCATAATGCACCCACAACTTGAATCCAGTGACGCTCTAGTCACTGCCATTTTATAAGATATAAAAAGACTAGAAAAGGTATGGAAAAGGATGAGAAAAATTATCAGTGGTATAGAACAGTTTCCATGTACCGCCAGGCCTTTGGTGGGGGAGATGGGTGAAGGGTGGGGTGGGGAGTGAGGGTTTGGATTTTTGTTTTCTGTTTTCTTCTTTGGCATCCCCCATATGGTTTGTTTTAGGTTTTGTTTTATTTAGATTGCTATGTGTTGTATTTTATATTTAACTTAATTTTATGATTGTTAGTCACCCAGAGCTGCTTCCGCAGGAGGGGTGGGATATAAGTTACATTAAAAATATATATATATATATATATATATATATATATATATAACATGTGGATCTCATTGCAAAATGGGATATTACTAAGGCCAGTAGTATAAATGTGCTCAGAGAAATTAGAAAAATTCATCAATCATAGTCAAGATGGTAATCAAATACAACTTCATATATCAGGTGTCCCAAAATCTCACTTTGACTTTCAGACGATGGAAGTGAAGGACAGTATTTGGAACACTTCCTAATTGCCCGGATTTTTATCACATGCTTCTTCTGAAATCGACCACTACTGGCCACATTTGAAGACAGGATACCAGAGTATACGGACCATTGCTCTAACCCAGAATAGAAGCTTTTACAACTACCAACTACCATTTTAAGGGCACATTAGTATTTTCAGGCAGCGGCAGCTGCCTGAATACTTAAATGTACAGCCACTCTTCATTATAAACAGGCGACTGCTGAAGCCCCAATTTTGCAAAAACCGCTTGACCTACGTTTCTGAAAATTTCATCATGGCTGTAAATTGTGAGGACCATCATATCCACAAAGTTTGAAAAATATC
>QEPC01001041.1:178682-201623 GCA_003113815.1 Sphenodon punctatus | reverse complement strand
CAAGTTTAGTTATTGAAAAAAATGAAGTATGTATGGTAAGGAACGTAGTACATATATATTACATGTATGTTGACGATAAAATATTAAATATTGCTCTAAGCGTGAATTAATTTCTATGTTTTTTGGAGTTTATGTTTTGTTGCAATGTATGAAGTGGAAGGTGTTTTGAATTGTAATTGTAGTGAATTGTGTTTTTGTGTGTATTTTAAGAAAACTCTTGTACATTTAAGTGTCTTTTTAAACTGTTAAGTTTTTTGTTTTAGTGATCCATAACTGAATCAAGTGTAATCTCTTCTCCTTTTTTGATCAATGTTTATATAAGAATATGGAGTTTTCAGTCATTTGAAAAATCCATTCTGTTGTAATCAACACAACTCCACCAATCACATCTAAATGAATTAAACCAAAATTGTTCTGAATTTTTAATAGGCAGCTGAGATCTAGTTGATTGCAAATGTCCTCTCAGTACACCAAATCCCAAGAATAGATGTAACATTGTGGGAAATATAGAAATACAATGAAGGTGACTGAGGAGATTAACTATTCATTCAGACATCATTGATATATATATATATATATATATTCCCAAATCTTGTTTAAAAACCTTGGATTCGTTTCTTTTTATGAAGGTCAGTAAAAAGGGACACACAGGATTGTCTCTCTTGATATATGAGAATTTTGCCCTTTTCTCTCAGGCTTAAGATCATTAAAAAATCATTAACATCCTCCACTCCGCACTCCCTTTCTTGTCTCCTTTGCAGGAATAAAGCAGCGTGTTACATTATATAGCTCTGTACCAAGGGCCTTCCTTTTTATTGCTGTGTCACATCAGTGACTTAACGCAAACTTGTAATCTGTCAGTTTACGTTATTCCCCTAGAAGAAACACAAGAGGTTAATGAGTTTTTGGTGATTCTAATCTATAATTTGCAGAAAAGGGCAAACGTTCCACATTTATATGAATGAGAGGAACTAATTATGTGGATATCTTTCTGCACAATGGAGCTCAGGTGCTATGAAAAAGGAGGATCGTGGTGAAATTCTAAGATGCCTGCTAGAACAAGTATACTTATACCCGCTCAAAGAGGGAAGGGTTTGTGCAGATTTGGAGATGAAACTTATTCTAGTAGTTTATTGGCACACTGGGGGTTCTTCCACATATTACATCCCTCTAGCAATGGTTGGGTAGCAACACATTTAAACTCCTGGCCACCTTAGAGTCCATCAGAGATACCAAACTTGTGGATATGTTCTCTACTCTGCTGACATCTGCCCCAGGTTCTTTCAAGGGCTGTGTCCAGCAGAGCTCTTACCATCTCCTGGCAGCAGTTTAGGTGGGGATGCTGTCAGGAGACTGGGACAACTCCCTTCAGCAGGGATATTGTGGAAGTGGGGCCTGTTGGCTGCTGGCTCTGTCAGAAGGGAATTCATTTGTCATCAGCGGTTTCATGGAGAGCAGGGAACACCTGCACATAATTATTCAGCATAGGTGAGACTTCTCTACTTTCTGTCTAACTGATGAACACTGGAGAATAGGAAAAAGCTGCAGTAAATGGTTGCAGACAGGCAGGGCTGCCCTTAGGATTTGGAGGACCCAGGATGAAGGTACAATACAGGGCCTCTGGTGACCCCTCCCCCTTGGGGGCAACCTCTGTGGTGCCCTGAAGGTGGTCATGTTTAAGGCCCCACTGAGAGGGAGTGGTGCTCCCACAACATGTCCTTGTGAAAATAGAGGCCAGTGTGGAGCCCTTAGAAAGAGTGAGGCCCGGGGAGGCTGTCCCAGGTAGCCCTGTGGTAAGGTCAGCTCTGCAGACAGGGATTCCCTATTTCCAACTAGCAGCTGCTGGGCCAGGAGCAGAGAATTTTCCTACAGCAGAGAACCTCATTGGTGCTAACTTAGGTCACTTTCAGACACGCCCCCCTGAGCATATTTGGGCTGCGGGGGGGGGGGGATGCACAGCCTGAATATGTGCGGGGATCAGCTAGTCCAAAAGTCGCCCTCCCCCCTTCCCGGTGCAGCTTTGCTGGCAGAGACACGCGGGATGCAGAGCTCAATTCCCTGCTCCGCATCCTGCAACTCTCTGCTGGCAAAGCTGCACCGGGGAGGGGTGGGCTTTCAGACCGGCCTATCTTTGCACATATCTGGGATGCACATTCCCCCCTCCCTGCAGCCCAAATATGCAGGGGGGGGGGGGNTGAAAAGAAAATGGTATAGTAATGAATGGGAAAACCAATCTTATATGGCAGATATTTCTCGTATTTGTGCAGCCCAAATATGAAGGGGGGGGGGGGAGGCAGATCTGAAAGTGGCCTTACTCCCACAAATCATTTTTATTCATTTATTTAAAACTTATATCCCTCCTGCCCAAACACAGCTCGGTAAGATAACATTGGGTCCACATTCACCATTGACTATGTGTCGACTAAATCTAGGGCTGGGCATTCAGACTGAATTATGGATTCAGATCTGTAATTTGTGAATTAATTACAGATTCAGATTTTTCCATTGAAGTCAATGGAAAACCGATCTGTACCGTAGCCTGAGTCCCATCCATAGCCAGAGGCCCAAAGTGGTACTTTCCACCTCAGAGGACTTGATAGAAGCACCACCATTGCTGTGGGGGCTCCAGCAGGCTCCCTTGCTGCAGCATCCTGCCTGCTCTTTATCGTGCATGTGTAAAATGACCACTGGGGGATTTGCACATGCACCAAATGACCGATGCCCTTAACCAAAATGGCAGTAATGTCATTTTGCTTGCTGCCATTTTGGTTAATGGTGGTAGCCATTTTGCATATGTGTGAAAAGGAGCAGGGAGGATGCCATGGTGAATTGCCTTCGGGAGACCCCATAGCAGCAGCGGTGCTTCAAAGTCAAGTCCTCCAATGTCAGTTAGTAGACTCCAGGGCCACGGAGATGGGGGAAATCCGTATCCATAAGCATGGATCCATCACATTGTGGATTATACAGATTAATCTGCAACTGCCCATTTTTGGACAGTTGCAGATCAATCTGAATCCAGACTGTCCAGCCCTACTGAAATCTGGGTCTTAAGATCCACATTTTTCTGGAGTCACATACCGAGGAGTGAATCATGACCCATAATTCCACATGACACCAGGTTTACCTGTTAACCACTCTTGTATTTCTGTATACAGTCATGTACACAAAGTCAAACACAGGAATACAAGTGACTTTTTTACATGTGAAAGCACTCTATTTATTGGGACTATAAGTGCAGTCACACCTAGGGCTGAAATGAATATTCGGTACAAACACAGAATTTAAAAAATTTGGGATATTTGTACTTATTTTAATGAAGCAGACACAAAGTAATGTTCACTTTCCCCTTTGTGGTTCCTAATACTCATTTAGATATTTTCATCTTTGGTAATCTAGTATTTGGTGCTTGCATTTCAGTTAATTCACATATAACACAACTTTTTAATCCTCACAACAGCCCTGTGAGGTAGGTTAGGCCCAGAGAATAATATGATTGGCCCAAGGTCACCCAGTGAGTTTCTGGCTAAGACTAGAACTGGGTCCCCCACCCCTGCCTCCTGGTCCAGGTACTGCACAATTAGCCATTACACCAAACTGGCTCTCAGTTTGATTGGCCTTCCTTTTTTTTTTTGCTGATATCTGGGATCATGGAACTCTCAAAATGAGGACACAGGCAAAAACTTTGGGAAAGACTATACTAGGGCCTGCAGTTTTCTTATGAAGCCGAAAGACTTGTCTGATAGAAAATAATTTTAGTTTTGTCTTTTATTCTGTAGTTTTATAAATGGTTTGTAAGCATAGTTTTAGCAGATGGCCATTTATCATATATTCATGTGCCCATGCCTTATTCATACAGCCAGCCATACTGGCATGGTGCTTGGCATAGTACAGTTATTTGGTCAATGGTACTATGCAGCATTTTATTAAATTAGGCCCTGATCCTGCACTCAGATATGCTAGTAGGATGGCTGCAATTTGGGCCAATACTGGGCACTGGGCTAGAAAATTCTGGGCATGAATCCTTAATTCCTACAGCTAGACAACCAGACTCTGTTGGTGGGAGCTATCACAGATTCATGGCCATCATGGATCAGATCCATAGGATGGTACTGACAGGTTTCTAACTTCATATGGAGTCACACTGATGGACAACTACAGAATCAGATCTATAGTTTGTGGATTAATTACGGATTAGATCTGGGGCAGGGTTTGTTAATCTCTCTCCCTGGATGTAGCCTATCTCTCTCAAACTAGCTGGCTCTTGGCTAAATAATTCCATATACATATTTTAGCTTATGGGAGTGGAGTCCTGCTGTATATCAAAGATATATACACATACAAACCTTTCAGTTTGATTTTTAAAAAAATAAAAAAATGTATTCACTCCAGTGAGGTTTAATTAATACTTGTATGTAAGAAGTTTTCCATGTAGCAGACACTGACAGTCGTAATTATACTAGCACGGCTTTCATAGTACTCTGGCATTTGTTTTTATTCCATAAAACAAACTAAAAACTATCACTTTTTGCCATCCCTTTGTATGCACAATTCCATGTACTGCAGAACAAAATTAAATGGCCTCTTGCCGTTTTGGCTGCAAATGTTTTTTTCTATGCCAGCATTTGTCTTTGGAGACCAAAAACTTTGGTTTCCATTTGCCTTTTTAAAGCCAATACAATTTAGGGGGTTCATAGTTTCTCTTTCACATGTACACACACTTAACAACTGGCTAAATGATATCAAGAATAGCCCTTATGGGAAAACCCATATTCAGTTAGAGTGCTAAAGATAGTTGTGTGATTATTAATTATTAATTATTATTATTATTATTATTATTATTATTATAAATTTTAAAAACTATTATAGCATTTTGGTTTACCTAAGTAAAAAAATTATGATCTTAAAGTTATGCCTTACATTAATGTCATCAAAGTTGAAAGTAACAACAAAATACTTCTACATATATTAACAAACCTATATCAAAACGAACTTGTAACATCCTGATTTATTCATGCTCTATCTGTTGTGTGCACAAAATAGATGTATGGCATGTATATCATCTCATTAAATTAAACCTTCAAACCTAGTAACCTAAAAATTTAAAGTAGTTTTCAAGTTAAAATATTTAAAATATTTAATTACTGCAGCTCGTACATTTTTCTGCTCGTCTTTTTAGGATGTACTATAATTTCAGCAGAAATGGTTAACAAGAAACATTTATGTAATTACTTATTCAAATGTATAAGCCGTCCTTCCCAATTAGGCTCAGGGCAGCTTACAACATACAAAAAAGCATATAAAAACAGCTAAAAACTCCCTACAGCCTTTCCCCCAACCCCTTTCCCCCATCCCATCCAACTCTATCCCTGCCTGCCAAATATCTGGCCAAAGAAAAAGGTCTTACATCATTTCAGGAAGATGAGCACACTCGGTCTTAGATTAATCAACCAGGGGAAAGAGTTTCATAATTGTAAGGCAGTCACCAAGAACACCTCTTTGCATGCCCTTGTTGTAGAAACTTTGTGGGGAGTTGGTATACACTAGTGATATGCAAACAGACCGGAGTTTGCATGTTCAGACTAAAAAACTTGTTTGGGTTCGTGGGTTCAGTCCCACGGAGTTTGGACCCCCTGAAAATTCAGAAAATTCTGCCACAGCAGGGGCTTGGGGCACTCCAGGGGTGCCCGTGGGGACAAGGCAGGCCATTGGAGACACAGCAGCAAAGACCGGGAAGGCTTGGGGCTTGGCACCCTGGGTAGTCCAGGCAGGGAGGCTCGGCGCTTGGCCCCTGGGGGTGTCCATGGGGGCATGGCTGGCCATCTGAGACCCAGCAGCAGCAGAGACTGGGTGTTGCAGGCTGCCAGGCATCAGTGGAGCAGCTGCAGAAGCCCAGCCCTGGCTTGGTGGCTGGCATTCCTACTTGGCTGGGTGTTGCAGGCTGGCATCGTACTCAACCGATCTCAAGAAGCTGTACTGCAAATTGATCAAGTCTTGCCTGGTGGTGAATCTAATGGACACCCAGTCCCAGTCTGCCAGCATACTCATTCGAGCTATGCCCATCTACATGAGGGAGGAGCAAATGACTGACATGCAGCAGCAGCAGACATTGGTTTGCCAGGGCACAGTAACTGCCACTGGCAACCCTAATTGGACGGGCATTAAAGGCTAGCTGGCATCGGGGGAGCAGCAGCAGATAGTGAAGTGAAATGACAGCCCTTCCTGCCTTGAACGTAGGCCTCAGAACCCTGACGCTGGGTCCTGGAGCTGGACTAGCTGACTGTTTCTTGATGCAGTGGAATGATGGCTCCCCGTGAGCAGAATGACAGCCCCAGAACCCTGACGGTGGTTCCTGGGACAGTAGTGGCTGGCATCCCTACTTGGCTGGGCGTTGCAGGCTGCCAGGCATCAGTGGAGCAGCGGTAAAGGCCAGGCTAGGACTTGTTGCCTGGTACTTGGCCAAGCATTACAGGGTTGCATCCTACTCACCGGATCTGAACAATCTCTTCTGCAAATTTGTCAAGCCTTGCCCAGTGGTGAATCATGTGGCCACCCAGTAGCAGACATTGGATTGCCAGGGAACAGTACCCATTGCACAGCAGAGGCAGCATTGGAAGCAGCAGCAGACATTGGATTTCCGGAGTACAGAACACATGGCACAGACAGCAGAGGCAGAATTGGCATCAGCAGCAGACATTGGATTGCTGGGGCCCAGAACCCATTGCACAGACAGCAGAGGCAGCATTGGAAGCAGCGGCAGACATTGGATTGCCCAGTCTCAGAATCCATGGCACAGCAGAGGTGGCATTGGCAGCAGTAGTAAACATTGGATTGCCCGGTAGCAGAACTCATGGCACAGACAGCAGAGGCAGCAGCAGCAGACATTGGATAGCCGGGAACATTAGAGATGGCATCAGCAGCAGAGATTGGATGGCCAGGGCAAGAGCCTGTGGCACTGCAGAGGCGACATCAGCAACAGCATCAGCAGCAGCAGCAGATGACATTGATTGCCAGGACACAGAACCTGTGGAACAGCAGAGATGGCAGCAGGAGTATTTGCCTGTGTGCAGTACCCATGGAACCAGGATGGTAGGATTTGCCAGGGAAGAGCTCCCATACAGTAGCAGATGGCAGCATCAGGATTTCGTGGGCACATTTGGATTTGCCAGGGCAGAGCACCCAAGGACCAGCAAACAGCAGCAGCGGGATTACCAGGCCAGTGGGGCACATCATGCAGGGTTGCCAGGGAAGGCAGACAGGCACCTTGGAATGAGGTGCAGGCAGGCTGGGGCAGGGCTTCAGCTTTCCCCACATGGTGGGCAGACAGGCACTATGGCATGAACAGAAGGCAGGCTGAGGCAGGGTCCGAGCTTTGCAACCTGGGCGGGAAGACAGGCAGCGTGGCATAAGTATAAGAAGGCAGATGGAGGCAGGCTTTGAGATTTGCAACCTGGGCAGGCAGACAGGCAGCGTGGCATGAGCAGCAGAAGGCAGGCTGAGGCAGGGTTGGAGCTTGGCAACCAGGGTGGGCAGACAGGCAGCGTGGCATGAGAGGCAGTAGGGAAGGTAGTAGGGACCTTGGCAGGGCACTCAGATAGGCTGGTGAAGACAGTGCAGTGCGCGCAAGAGAGAGAGCCAGTCAGAAAGGCGGGCCGAGATCATCTAGCCAGAGGCCAGCTGGCAGACTTACAGCTTCCCAATGCCACCCAACGTCATGAGATCAAAAAGGCTGGCTGAGGCCTTCTAGTGAGGGGTGGGGGACGGTGCTGGGCATTGAGAGGGAGGGACAGCACTTCAGCAGCAGCAGCCCAGATTAGGGGGAAGCCCAGTTCCAAGACTGCCCCTGGCATGGGACGGCGTGTGCCACTGCACCATCAATCCATGTCCACGGGCATCTTGTGGAATCCCAGCAGCGGAAGGTTTACCTTTATGAACAGCAATTATTCCAACAACTTGACCCTCAGTCTTAGGCAGTGCGGGAAGCAAACCTGCTATGGAGATCACTCATTGGTGGGCAGGACAAGAGACCCTTGGCCACTTTGGACAGCACCGTCTACACGTTGTGTTGGTCTTGCCGGCCCAGTAGGTCAAGGGATTTCTACTGGGTTCAATGCACCGTTCCTCCTCCAGGTAGCTCTCCACTGCTGCTGAGGTGCTCTCATACTCCCTCAAGTATCTGCCTGGGCACCACCTCCACCACTGCCCTCAGCCACACTGCCTGCCCTACTGCCCTACTGTGCATGAGCCCAAGTTCTCCAGAGTGCCCTGCACATACGAGCTGCTATTCCCAATAGGGGTGCTGCTGCTGCTCAGCCTGCTGCTGGTGCTGCTACTGCTAGGGATAGACCACGCTGCTGAATGGGGTGGCTACTCCCACCATCCCTGGGGCATCCTGTGGCTGATGCCACACACTCTCAAGAGCCTGCTCTGCCTGCTGGACCCTCTCCACCAGGTCACCCTTCCAGTGCCCATAGAGTGCTGTCTGCCGTGTCATGCTACCCATGACCCTGAGGTCCAGCATGGTTGACAAAATGTATTCCTCCTTCTGCAGGAGCTCATTGAACCGCACCTTCAGCCCTGCCTTCAGCTGCCGCAACAGGGCAACCACCACAGCTGCCAGCTTCTTGCCCCTGAGGGCCACAATCCTGCCCCTGGATATAATCCAGCCTCCTGTGCAGGCTCTGGACCAGAGGGATCACCTGGCTGATGGTGGCCATGGAGGAGCTGATGGTCTCTGTCAGATCCAGGAATGTTCTCAACACAAAGACTGTGAGAGCCAGGATCTCACATTCTGCCTTATTGTACCCTGGAGGTGTCCTGATGTCCGTCAGAAGTTGCACCTGATGCAAGGCGGCTTTCTGCTCAAGAAGTCACTTGAGCATCAGGCAGGTCGAATTCTACCAGCTGGACACATCCTGCACTGGCTGATGCACTGGGGAACCATGCTCTGCCTGCTTCACCTGGAGGAGGTTGCTGCCCTTCATGCTCTGGTTAAAGAAACCGGCCAGCTTCCTCTCCCACTCAATCAAGGAGCTAAAAGTGCCTGCCCCAATCCCCTTCTCCAAGTACAGAGCATCCCTGACCACCAGGTTGTCCGTCACCATGCACCCCTTGGTGAAGGGTGCACCACCTGGCATGACCCAGTCCCTCACCATGGTGGTCAGGGCTGCCTCCATGTTCCAAGCAGTCTGGGGGTTGTCCATTACTTCTTCATGAATCAGACCCCTCCTGCCACTCCCAAATGCTGCTTCTGGGTCCAGTCACTAGTGTGCCATCACTGCCAGGTAGGCGTGCTGCGCATTTCTGCTGGACCACAGGTCAGTGGTGAAGTGGACGATGTCACCCTCAGCCCCTGACAGCTACTCCCTCACCCTTTAAAGCACCTTTAAAGTCCGATACAAGGCTGGAACCACCTGCTGACTCAGGGTGGTGCATGAGGGCAGCTTTAACTGGGGGGCGAGGAACCCAATCAGGCACCTAAACCCCATGCCCCTGACCACTGAGAAGGGCTGCCCATCCAGTGCGATCATTTCCCCCAACATGCACGTGGCTTTCAGTTGAAAGCCATGTCACCCTCAACGTCATGCAGCTGCCGATGAACTTGGCAGCTGCCCCCACCCCAGCTCCTCCATGGTGCACTGATGCTGCTGCTGCTGTTCATACCCCTACCATTCCTGCTGCAACAGGTAGCTTCTCTAGGAGGACACTTGCCCGCTGATAGAGGCAGACGACTGGCCGCTGCAGTCGGGAACCCGCTGGCGTCCACTACTGCTGCCTGCCTGCTTAGTAGCACAGTGCTGTGGCATGCCTTCAGGTGCCTCGCCATGACAGTTGTGCAAAGGTTGGTGAGCACTTGCCCATGCTTCAACACCTTCTGGCACAAACTGCACTGCAGCTCCCTGGGATCATCCGCCCGCACCAACATAAATGTGCCCAAACGGAGGATTTTTTGCCCCCTCCTGCCTTATGGCCTGCACCGGGTGATGCACCACTGACAGAGCTGCTGGGAGGGTCAAAACATGGTGGCGACACAGGTCTCGGAGGGACAGTCATTGCCTCAGCACCAGACATCTCCTCCGCAGGACTAGTGTCTGCCTCGCTGCCCTCAATCTGAGGTATGTCCCCCTGCGAAGGGGAGCACTGGGACCCTGAGACTGATCCACTGCCCATGCTGCTGTCACTCTACCTGTGCCCCCTATAGCTGCTGCTCCTCTCCCTGCTGCCATTGCCCAGGGATCGGGCCCTTCCTCTAGCAGCCAGGGTGGGATCCACCACCCTAGACTTCTGGGGATCACCTCAATAATGGGGGAGGATGGTGGCCCATGATGAACTTCAGACCTTGCCCCTGAAGCACCTGCACCTGCTCCTGCAGTCTCAGCAGAGACAGCCATAGCCTCCTGGACTACAGACCTTCCAGTGCCCTGCATGGCAGTGGAGGACGCTGGCAGGAGGCGATGCCGAACCACACTCCCAGTGCCACTGCTAGGAGCCTCTGAAGCCTGTCTTCCAAAATCAAGCCTGTGTAGTTTGGGGCATGGTGATGGACTCGGGTTGCTGCTGATGCCTGCCACTCCACTGGCATGGGCCCTGCCACCTCTGCCATGTGCTCCATTGCCTGCCTTATGGGAAGCAGACTGGACTTTCCTGTTTCCCTTCTCCATTTCTAAAACACAAATAATGCACACAAACATTATTTATTTATTTATTCATTCACTGAAAGGGAGGGGCCGGAAGCCCTCCTTCAGTTCCAGGAAGGCCTAGAAGAGGCCTGAAGCACTCCAGAGTGCTGCTGGAGCCACCACCACTGTGGCCAGACCCAGGGCCCCAGTACCACGGGGTGGGGTTTTTGTTTAATGTTGTTTTTTTTACCTGGCCGGGGAGGTGGGGAAGCGAGCCCCAGCGCTCCTTCCACCCGCACAGCCTGGAGGGGAAAGGGAAAACTGGGTTCCCCCCTTCCCCCACCCAAACAGGTTCAAAACCTGAACTTTGTTTGGCCAGTTCGGGAAGGGGGCAGTTTGGGTTTGGGGTGTTCATGAACGGCCCAAACACCCCTAGTTCAGGCGAACCCCGAAACACTGAACTCTACACACATACACACACACACACACAGATGAGCAGGGGGAACACAGACCGCTCACTACAAAACTGAAATGAAACCTAAATCAATCTAATGCTACTCTAAATAAATCCAAAAACATGGGAAGGGACTCAGGGATGGAATATATACAGGGAGGAGGAAAGGATTCAATGGAGAGGAGGGAGAAACAACACAGAGGGGTAAAAATACAAAACAACACCTAAATCTATCTAACCTAATCTAAATAAATGCAACTATGGATGTAAATGTGTGGAAATGGGTGAAATAGGCGGAGGATGGCAATGGATTAGGAACACAAACTGCTGGGAGAGGGAGACTTCTGAAAATGCCTGCTGACAGGATCAATGGCTAACTCAGAAGAAATTGGAAGGAGGGAGTGCAATGACTTTTGTTACTTGCAGCACCCGCACTGGGTAAACGCCAAGACTGTAGGACCTATGTCAGATGTAAAAGAGAGTTAGATGCCAGGGGCCTCAGATACACATTGAACAGTAGTTGAGACAAGACGGAACCCTCCAGGACTCAACAAGGGAGCACTCGAGAGAACGACAAGCCACTGTCCATCACCACCCTTTGAGTTCTCCCAGACAGGAAAGAGCGGAACCACTCGAGCAGTCCCACGAGCCCCTGCCAGGTTCTCTTCATGGACGAGACTAACTAAAGCTGATCCAAGCAAACCAGATATGGCCAAGCCTCCACAAACTGAAACTCTGACTCTGTAACCAAACTGGCATTTCCCAAGTCATACCAAATAGGATTGACTTTATCTGTCAAGTAGGTGACAAACTCATCCCAGCACACAACTAATGACTACCAGGTGGAGACATCCAGGATTTGAAAGGCTATTATTCACCACCCAGAAGAGCTCCACTACAGCACTTTGCAGACACTATGGCATCAGCAAAGAAAACTTTCTTGACCACTTCCACAGCCATGGAATAGTCCTTCAGAACCAATCTATGCCGCAGTTGGTTGGCTTTGGCATAAGTTGAGCACCACCTGCACTCTAACTGCCCACATGAGCAGCCTCAGGTGTTCTGTATACCAAGGAGACCTGCACTGTTGCAGCAGAGAATGCAGACACCTGGGTGCCACTGTGTCAGTGACCCAGGTCAATATACTGTTCTACAGATCAACCAGGCCAACAGATAGGTTATCAAGGTCAGTGGGTAAATTCTCCAGAGATTTATGAAATCCTATTGGATCCATTAGTCTCTAGGAACAAACCATCCTAACTGGTTCACCACCCCAACAGGAGAAAGGAGGGCAGAGATTTAGGCCTTCAGAAGGTAATGGTCCAACCATGACAACAGTGTTGTAATGACAACCTCAATAATTGGAACACCCATGTCCAGGCCGCTACATCAGTATGCTTATGA
Organism: Sphenodon punctatus; assembly: GCA_003113815.1. NCBI lineage: Eukaryota > Metazoa > Chordata > Lepidosauria > Sphenodontia > Sphenodontidae > Sphenodon > Sphenodon punctatus. Next base: position 189,149 of record QEPC01001041.1, on the reverse strand, counting down.
CACTCAACTCTACCTCTCTTTTTCCATTGACCCAGGCCATGCAGTCTCCTTATTTTCCCAGTGCCAGTCAGTTGTGGGGGCTTGGATGAGGTTGAGCCATCTGCAATTGAATCCTGACAAGACGGAGGTGATGTTGGTGGGCGAGGGCTTGGGAGGCCTGGGGGTGGTTGAATCTCCTCTTGTTGGGTGGGTTCACCTCCCCCATGGTCTCTCAAGTGCGGAGTCTGGGTGTCCTGAGTGCTCCTTGATTCGCGGCTCAGCCTGGAATCTCAGGTTGTGGCCGTGGCGGGGAGTGCGTTTCGGAAGTTACATCTTGTCTGGCGGCTTCGGCCGTTTCTCTCAGCCTCTGACCTCACCACTGTCATCCATGCCTTCATCACCTCACTGGATTACTGCAATGCGCTCTACGTGGGGCTGCCCGAGAAGATGGTCCGGAGACTGCAGCTGGTGCAGAATGCCGTGGCCCGTCTCCTGACGGGGGCGGATCGCAGGGAGCACATGACACCAGTGCTACGGGCTCTGCACTGGCTGCCTATAAAGCACCGGGACAGGTTCAAGGTGCTGGTTTTAACCTTTAAAGCCCTTCACGGCCTAGGCCCTGATTATCTGCGGGACGCCTCACTCTCCATGTGCCCATGTGACCCTTGAGATTATCCGTGGGAGCCTTTTTGGAGGTTCCCCGGGCGAGGCGGGTGGCCACCAATGTTAGATCTTTTTCGGTGGCCACCCCTGTGCTGTGGAATTTGCTCCCAGAGGAGGCTCAGCTGGCTCCCACTCTCCTGCTGTTTCGGCGTATACGTAAGACCTGGCTGTTCCATCATGCTTTTGGTGAGGGGTAGGAGTGGGGTGGGGGTTTTCCCCCACATACTGTATTTTTAAATTGTTTAAAAATTTTATATTGTTTTAATGACTGTTGTTTGCTGCCCCGGGGGGCAGGATATAAATTTTAAATAAATAAATAAATAAATAAATAAATAAAACATTAAATCCAACGTATGTAAAGCTTCATGTGTTGGGCCAGATATTATCTTGGAAAGGACCATGGTTGTTATGGCAGCCATAAAATCCTGCTTTGCCCCTGAAAAGTCTCTTCAGTGTGTGTGGGTGAAAATAGATGCAATCCAGGCCAGTTATGGCCCTCCTGGGTCAGGGTCTCATGTCACACGTGTTTCTGGGCTGCCAGATATGAGGTTGGTCACTGCTCTTACCCTGGCCCAGGTAGATGGCTGACCTGGATGTGATCCCCTGAAAGATCCCACAGTCTGGGCCAGGGGATGCCCAGGTGGGCCAAAAGACAATTGCAGTCTGTTCTCATCAGCATCCCCAATCATGTGAGTGTCTCCCATAGATGCCCATCATGGTGGGGGTGGGGCATTGGGGGCACCACATGGATGGGACCACTGCCCACCCACATGTTTTCTCTTTCCCCCCACTGGGGTTTGGGTGTGGGAGCACTTGCACGTCCATTCAGTGCCTTGACCTGACCCAGTCAGGGATGGCTCCCCCATCCGGGGCTGTGTAGTTAGGATTCCGGCTACATGTCCATTTTCACCCTATGTTGAAGACACCCAAGACAACAAATCTGGGTGATTTCAACACCACCTCTGAAACCAGCATGGCTAGAGCACTCAGGGGGTCTGCTGTGCAGTGGGGTGGTCAATACAGCAGCAGTATCTACAATCTATCCCAGGCCTCAAACACAAGATGGACACACTCCATGTCAGGCAAATCAAACACCAGATACCTTCAGTAGACAAGATTGTCTTTACAGACCCCTGCTGATCCACACACACTCCTCCATTCCCAGCCCCAATCCTGGGCTGATGCTGCACCGAGTACACAGCCAGCACCATCTGGTCCAACACAGGTCCAGAAGCATCATCCAGCCAGGTCTCAGTAATGCATATGAGGTCAGCGACCTCATCCTGAACAAGTTCATGGATGGTAGTTGTTTTGTTCACCACTGACCTTGCATTAAGCAGCATCATTTACAGATCAGATGTTCCACTGACCTCAACCCCCATATCCCTAGATAGGGGGGAAACACAGGGAAAAGACACCAAGTGTCTATCCCTGTACCCATGATGACCTTCCTTCCCCCTCCATACCTCACATGCTCAACACAATCCCAATCAGTTCAGCAGCTGCCCCAAGAACTCTCACCACCACCACCACCAAAAGGAAATCCCTTCACCTCAGCTCCACAAGAAGCCAGTGGGCACCCTCCATACCTGACATCCCCAGAGGAAGGTTGGCCAGGGAGGTAAACAGGAAAACCATCCTCCCCCCATTCCCATGCCCCTCTCTCACCAGGGGACTGTGGCACTATATTCCTTCACCCCCAATTTTCCACCTCCTTCTCATGGGGGGAGGAGGTTGTGGCAGTACCCTACTCTCCCCCTCACCCCTGCCCATATGCCCCTCTCATCATGGGGTCATGGTTCCACCTCCACTCCCAATTTCCCATACCCATACCCCTGTCTCACTAGGGGGTCGTGGCACAACCCTTCTCCCCCCTACCCTGACCATACCCCCCTCTCACTTGGGGGGCATCATAGTAGTCCTTCTCCCCTCCATCCCTGGCCATATCCACCTCTTTGAGGTGCACCCCCCAACTCCCCATAACCCTGTCTAGCAGGGGGAAATGGCACAGCCCCCATCCCTGCTCTCTCTCATCAAAATTTCCCCATTCCATATCCCGTAAAAACAATTAAAACAAAAATAAAATAGAAGAGACACAGCCTGACCTACCCCAACCCAAGGCCTCCAGCTGTCAAACAGAGCCCTTTGGTCAAAAAGCATAGCTTGTTGTAGCATTGTTAATAAGTATAGGGTCACATGGCAAAATCCTCACACCACCACCACCACTTAAAGCACTTAATTACAGTTATATAACCTGGATCTTGTGGTGCAAAGTTATAATAATTTCCTCAACACTATAATTTATGGGAGTACCAGCACTGGGTGGTACACAAAGGTGAAATGCAGAAACAGTCCATGTAGAAACAAAGATAGCCATGAATACATTTCTACTTTTGACTGTGCTGATCATTGAGAGCACTTACAGTGATCAGGTGAGAAACAAATCAATTCAGGAAACTGATAAATGGGACAAAATTTGGGGAAATTTCCTGTAATCTCTCTCTGTAGTTCATCTTAAAATAAAACAGAGCTTGTTCATTTGCTTTTTAGAAAAACAAAAGAATTAGATCATTACAAATGATTTTTGAAGTTATCATCACTGCAACACAGACTGAAGAGTATGAAGTCTGGGCTCCTCCAGTGACAGCTCTTAGAGGTTGTGACTGCGAGGATAAGGAAGAACTGCTGTTTCTGGAAATTACTCTGGCAAGAATTTTCTCCTTAGCAATAGGGGAGACAGGGAGTAGATTTTCCCAGAAGAATACTACCTCCTTCATGTTTGGAGCCACTACTACCCACCACATCAAAAGTCCATTCTCCTCTCAGCAAAGTAGTACAGAGCCAAACGTAGTAGCAAAAAGTTGAGGAAGAGAAGAATAATCCCTGCTCTGGGCAGCAGGTAATTCTGAGCAGCAGAAGAAGGAAGAAAAGGAGAAAGAAACCCATCAGTAGATTAGAAAAGGGAGAAGAAAAGGAGTGTGAGAGAGGCTGGGACAGTCTTGCCGCATGCTCCTGGGTAGAGATGAAAGCGTTATTTGCAAAAATGATACCCACAACTAGAGGTGAAATGAGTACTTGCAAAAATGTGTATACCCAATGATTTTCCAGTACCTTGAATTGAACCGACAATGAATGGTACTCGATTGTGACACAATTTGAGTACCCAATGTCCCAGAATCTCAATTTCCACTACTGAGTTTTATACTTCAATCCTGATCTTTTGACGCTTATTTTTCTGGTCCCAATTTTTCAACTTCCGGTCCCGATTGTTTTTTATTTTTTTCTGTAACAATTTTTTTGGTTTTCCATCTTGATATATCAATTGTTAATCAGAAAATCTGACAGAAATTACCAATTTTTCAGGTATCCTGGTACCTAGTCAGTACATGGGTAGCCTATCGGGTACCTGGTGCGGTACTAAAAAATGTGGTACTAAATCAAGTTCCCCTTTCAGTTCTACCCTCAAGGTGCCCAAATGACCACAGACAGTTTGGACACTATTTGGTAACTAAATGCTACCTGTCGATACCTGCTCAGGTACCACTTTTTCACTTAATAGTATAGGAAGAGTGGTCTGGAGTAGTGGCAAGATAAAGGACTGGGAGGAATTGGGGGGGGGAGAGAAGAAGGGGACTCCTTGAACCTGCAAGATAGTAGGTGAATGTGCAGGTCCACTGGCCAAGTGCAGACACACACACAGATCTCAAGGAAAGTGGGGGTAAATTTCCAAATGATCTTACATCCCTGAGCAGGTTCCCGGATGCGCTCCAAGCTATCCACATACCTGGATGGATACTTAGGGCTACAAAATCAGGTAACTGTTTCAGCTCTAATACTGGTATGATCTATAGATCCAAGAGAAGAGGTTCTAGCTTAGAAAATGTCTCTTCCAGTCCAGAATGTTTGTTACACCCTTGCTGACTATAGATCCAGTAAGTCCTTTAAGGAAAGCTGAGGACCTTGCAGTGTGTGGTCTACCTTGCTCAGAAGAAAGGAGAATTTTTTGTTCCAGCAGTAGCCAGGGAGCTACTGCACTAGAGCAGAATCAAATTACCATTGCAAATTCTCTATTCATTAAGTTTGCCTGCTTTGAATTGGTCAGATGAAATGGAAACAAGGCACTATTATGATAATTATCCATGAATAAAAAATCCACCATTCATCCCATCTTTCTTTTGCACCGTCTTTTCGTTAATAAAGGGCTTGCTGTTAATTTGAACTCATGCTGACAACACCATTGAGACGATTCTGTCGTGATAAAACCACCAGGGAGCTTAAACAACAATGGGTGTAAACAGATGGACACCAACTCCAGGGGTATTCCCATCATCCCCTGGTTGACCAGTCCATCTAAATGATGCCCACCTGGAGCAGACTGTGACTGTTTCAGGGCAGCCCCACCAGCAGCACTCCGGAAGATCCCGGAGCACACCGTGCGGAATTAGTGGTCAAACCCAGAGCAATGGCCAAATGTGGAGCTGCTGCCCATCTGTTGAGTGGACTTGTATGTGCTGACCGTCTGTTGCCCTATGCATCACCATGGAGTTGTGGGCCCAAAGTCTAGAGCATCTGGTGAGTTTCTGCAATTCTATGATGGGGGGTGGGGTGGGTATGCACAGGCAGGACCATGGTCTAGGAACTCCACCTATCCATCTGTTGTGGATTCAGGCAGAGCTGGGGGGGCATGGGTGTAGCTTCCTGGAATGGCTCTGGCAGGCTCACCCTCCATCTAAAATACTCATTGTTTTCACCAAACAGTTTTCTACCAATTTGAAAATGAATCAACCAAATAGTGAATTATCTTATTACCCTTTGACAGAGCATGTCCTGTTCTGGAGGATAATACTACAGTATGTGTGCTAGAAAACAGTTTGGTCGACCAAACCCGAACTCAGTTCTGTTCACTCATCCCTAGAAAACATAACACTAAATCCACTTCAGCAATGCTTTTACATTTTTTATGCATAGGGTATACATTTTTTATGCATACAGCCCTAAAACATGTGTAAGAAATGTTAAAGTGGAGTTAGCATTAGGTCTGTTTTCACACAATGTGTAATCTTTGCTTGAGCTAATATTTTCTCTAAGTTGAGGGGAGGGGGGGAACACAAATATAACACACACTCTGTTCTTCAGCAAATGTCTCTAGTATTTATTGGCAAAGTGTTTGTTGTTACCAGTGTTTTGGACATAAAGACCAACAAGATTTGCAATTTTTGTAAAATGAAACGGTAGATAGTTACAGTGGAAGCTGGAGAACAGTGCTAGGTGAATTGATAGCTTTCTAGGAAAGCCAAGACTTGGCACTGATGCATTAACTATTTAATTGCCATATACTGCAACATTGTTTTGAAAAGAGAAGCCAGAAATATTTTGCAACATGCAAGAATGTTGTAGCTTGATTATCTTCTGGCTAGGATTTTTTCCCCTATAGGCATCATTAATATTACTCCTAAATAAGCTTCTTTCACAAAGACTTTTTGGAGACACCGATTTAGACTTGTTAGGAGTCAGGGTTTGGTGCAGAAAAGGGCAAGCAGGGAAATAGGAAGGGCAAAGAAAACAATGGAGAGTGCTGCAGAAGATAAAGGAAACCTTTCAGCCATTCTCCAATGGCCAGGAGACAATGCTAAGTACAGAGCTGGGTAAGCCAGCCTCAGAAAGCTGAACTACTTATCATCAAGGTCAGGAAGGAGATTATGAAAGAACAGAGCTGAGACCAAGAAAATGCAGAAACAAAGAAGGGGTAACAGCCTAGGACAAAACAAGGGCTAAACACAAAGAAGGATAGGGGAACTAGGCAGAGTGAGGTCTCTTTACCTTGCTACTCTCTGACAGCAAGTAGAACAAGTTAGGCAGGTAAGTGCTAAGAGCACCATAAAGATGCAGGTGCTTAGAAGGGAATGGACAACACACAAAGCAAGCAGCTGATACTAAGAGGGAGGCTGAGCTTAGGTAACTACAAGGGCAGGGAGGCTCTGATGAGCCAGACACTGAACAAAAGGAGGACAACACACGCAACAAGGATCTATTAAGACAATAGGAAATCTACAAAGGGAGAACAAGTCACTGAGGGATAAACTATAAGAAGCCTAGGGAAACTATGGAAGATAACAAAGCACTAGACAAGGAACTAAGCAGAGACTAGTGAACTATGAAGGGGGAGGGGAGGCACACTAATGGTAGGGGGTGAAGAGACAGAAGACACAGCAAGATACCAACCACAATTCCAGGGGAGCTATAATAAACTACAAGGAGACAAACATGCAAAGTAATGAACAAGGGAGACAGGGGGAACAAGAGAGGGGGAAAGGAAGAGCAAGTTAAACAAGGAGGAAAGGAACACAACAAAGCAAACTAATCACATGGAGAGAGACAACCTGAGTGGAGACAAATCCAAGGATGCGGGTCAGAATAGCAACAGAAAGAGTCAGCAGAAACTCCACCAGCTTCCTGTGCTTCCCAACCATCCTTATAAGCAGGCTGGGGCCAATCAGGGAACTGGCAGGTATGGCTACACACAGCACAAGGGGGGGGGTGGGAGAGAGACAACATAAGGAAAAACTCCCATAATAACTGAACCAGGTGGTGGCACAGTGGCAATGTGATTACAACTCAAGGTCAGGGGTTCAGGGTCAAGTCCTACAAGACTAAGGTTGCAAATGGAAGGGAGGTTAATTACAATTAATTACATGGCTTTTCATTTAGAAGGCCCTCGTGGTCTTTCACAAGGTATCCAGCCTTGTTCCTTTTAAAGACAGTGGAGAGCTTGATACAGACTTGAATGTGAACAGGATTTTGCCTCAGATAAGAGGTCCAGAGGAAATGTGTTGCATTTAGGTCTGAGATGAGAAGCATTCTGATCTCAGGAGATTGTTGTGAGAAATGAGAAACATTACTGATATCTCGACAAGATCTCAGTAATGCTCAGAGATCCCACAAGAACCTTGAGAAAAAGTTTAAATGCTCTGCATATGCACAGAATGCCTGTGGTAGTCGTTCTGCACATTCACAGCCCTTTTCCAAAATGGTGCCAACCATTTTGGGGAAAGGGCTGTGAATGTGCAGAATGGTCCAAGCAGTCATTTTGCACATGTGCAACACTTTTTAAATTATTTTTTTTAGCTATGAGGTCACCTCCTCAGAGAATTTGCCTCCTCGCCTGCCCCTGCAGGGAAGCAGAGAGGCTGGAGAAGTGTCCCAGAGCATCCCCAGACTGGGAGAGAGACAGACCGATGAGTAAAACGGTTATTTAAAACAAGTGTGGGGGAGGGCAATAATCAGGGCAATTCTCCGTTTGTTCTCATTTTCAAGAATGAGCCAAGAGCCCTGATTCTCATTGAGAAAAGTGAGAATCTGAGAATTGAGTTTCAGTCCTAGTTATAATGTGTATACTTATTCCATAGGATGGCATTCCCCACATCCCTTCTTCCCCTGGGAAGAAGCATGGACATAATTATAGAGAGATGGGAAGGTTGCATCTGCTAGGTGTGGGAGGCATCTATACACTTGCCATCCAGATTTACAGGAGTAGGCACTTTCATTATTCTCTTCATTACATTTAATGAGAAGTTCATCTGAATTCTTCCTTCCTCACCTTTAAAAATCACTTGAAGACCTATTTATTCTCCAGGCACTTTTAGGATGCACTGCTGGTCCCCTCGGTGTATTCTGTGCTCCCTCTTTACCTTCCCTTTTAAAACTGGTTTAAATGGATTTTATATTACTACTGTATTTATGATTGTAAAGTGCTACAAGTGACATGTGGTAGTGGTGGTGGTGGTGCTATAAAATAAAATTATTAATTATTATTTTTATTATGATGTAAAGAAAATTGGGAGGGATCATGTGACATGATCTTGCCACATGATCATGTACATTAGAACATTTTTGTCTCCACTATGGCCGTTTTTACACGGATCCCCCGCGGCTCAGTGTTCAGGTGGGTGAGCGGGGATCTATGTAAACAGCACGGGCGGTGGGTGTTTGTGTGTGCATGCTCCTGATGCACATCCACCTTCACCCATGGAGCCCTCCAGGAAAACGGAGGAGACTCCGTAGGTGGAAATGGGTGGAACTGTGGGGGGGTGTCCGTGTAAATGGACACCACACACACACTTCCACCCACTGTGCCGAAACACCCACCCGCCTCCTTGTATTAATGGCCTATTTTTGAGGACTCACAAAGCAATCTCGCTTGCTCTGTTAGATTCGGAATTAGGATTATGCTGGGAAGAAGCAAGGACATCATTATAGAGGGCTGGAAATGAGGCCATTTTTATGAGTCTCTGCATCTGAACAGCTCCTTTGGCAGCTGACTCTCTAATGGAGATTACCTGGGATGGCCTATGCCCATGGTTGTCATGGCGGCCATAACTCCTGTCAGTGCTCCGTCCCTGAAAGGTTGGCCTGAGCGTGTATATTGAAATCACCCAAGACAATAAGTCTGGGCTATTCCAACACCACCTTCAAGACCAGCTCGCCTAGAGAAGTCAGGGAGTCAGCTGTGCAGCGGGGTGGTCAGTACACCAGCAGAATCCTTAATCTATTCCATGCCAAATCTAAGATGAGGTGGACACACTCCATGTTGTGTGAGTCAGGCACCAGATACCTTTGAAAGGTTAAGGTGGCTTTGCAGATCACAACCACTCTGTCCCCCACCCCCTGTACACCGATCCTAGCATCATGCTGCACCAAGTACCCGGCTGCCACCATCTGGGAAAGAATTGGCTCAGATGCCTCGTCCAGCCAGGTCTCTGTAATGCAGGTGAAGTCGACGGTCTCATCCTGAAAAAAAAATCACAGATGGTTGATGTTTTATTAGCAGGAGTTCATGGCACCATTACAACCATAGGCCTATCCCAGAAAATATCTGACCTGACACATGAGGAGGGACGCCAGGCTTGATGTTTTGCACCAGTCTGGAAATGGTGTTTCTGATTATGGAGGGTGTTGTGATGACACCTTTGTTGTGGTTGGATCATTACCTTCTGAAGGCTCAGATCCCTGCCTTTATATGCCCTTTTTGGGGTGGTGGACCTATTAGGATGGTCTGCACTTGGAGACTAATGGATCCAATGGGCTTCTCAAACTCTCTAGGGGATTTACCTACTGACCTTAGCGGCTACTGTTCACTTCGTCGAATTACATCTTGACCATGGCCATCAACACAGTTGCACCCAGACATCTGCTCTTTCCACTGAAGTGGCACAGATCCCCCTGTTGCACAGGGGACCTGAGGAAGCTGAAGTGGGAGGGTTGGCGATTAGAGCACAGGTGGTGCTCAACTCATTAGGGGTGGGCGTGCCGGTAAATCCGGTATCTGATAATGCCGATACTGGGCGTACCGGCATTATCGGATTCAACCCGGTAAATCCGGTCCCATTACCGGATACCGTTTTTTTTTACATTGCAGCCATTTAAATGAATGGCTGCAATGTAAGTCCCACCAAAAAAGTAAAAAAAAAAAAACTCCCTGAGTCCAGGCTGCGCGGGTGGAAGGGGGGACACCCCCCTTCCACCCTGCCCAGCCTGGATTTTTGTTTAAAAAAGAGCCCCCCCCCAGCACCAGCGGCCGCGGCATCCCCACAGCCGCCGGTAAGTATAGACCTGATCCCTGGGGGGGGGTTTAACACCCCCCCAACCCCCCAGGGATCACCCCTACTAAAGTTGAGACAGTGCTGTACCTTTGCGGAGCTCCAGGTGCAGCGGCGGCGGGCGGTCCAGGGGCCTCAGCGCCGGCTGTGGCTGCTGGCATCAGAGACGCTCTAGGCCTTCCGGGGAAACCTGGAAGTTCCCCGGAAGGCCTAGAGCGTCTCTGATGCC
>QEPC01001041.1:138260-163499 GCA_003113815.1 Sphenodon punctatus | reverse complement strand
GGCGGCAGAGCTGCAAGAGCCCCCCGCAGCAGCGAGGCAGGTAGGTGGCAAATCCCAAGCAGGCTCCTAGGCTCAGCCACTGGGCACGGGGCTTTAAGCCCCCAGCTACGTCCGGGTGGGGGGCAGGGGACAGGTCAGCCCACGTGGCTGGCCTCTGCATTCCCCCCTGTCACCCCAAAAGCTCACAGTCAGTTGTCTTGTTCTTCTCTCCTGCAGGTGACGGTGACAGTGGCATCAGTAGCAGTGGCAGCAGCGGAGCACCTGGACCCCTCTCCCCGCCGGTGGCAGAGCTGCAAGAGCCCCCCGCAGCAGCGAGGCAGGTAGGTGGCAAATCCCAAGCAGGCTCCACACAACTGCCACACAAGCATCCTTAGAGATACTCATTCAGTCTCTTGTGTCTTTGTTAGATTAGGGTGCTTTTAGACGTGTCTCCAATCTCGCAGACTTCAAAATGCACTTTCAGAAACGTTGCACGGGTGGTGTTTAGATGTGCCTCCCTGCACCAGAAGTCACCCAGTCACCACTGGAAACTGTCCTGGGCACCCTTTTCAAAGATGGTACCGGCAGGGTCAACCTTTGTGGTGGCCCGGCTCCTGGTGTGGTTCGGCCACCGGGAGTACATTACACCAGTGCTCTGATCTCTACTCTGGCTGTCAATAGTCTTCCGGGCCCAATTCAAAGTGTTGGTTTATCCTATAAAGCCTTACACGGTCTGGGCCTTGCTTATTTGCGATACCGCCTCACCTCCCTGGGCTTTATCAGCCCCTGCGGTCATCTGGGGGCGCCTTGTTGGAGGTCCCCTGGGTTCTCCGGGGGGCCATGCAGAATAGGGCATTCTCGGTGGCCACACCAGGCCTTTGGAATTCCCTCCTGATGGGGACACAGTTGGCCCCAGACCTCCCGGCCTTCTGCAGGAAATGCAAAACCTGGCTGTTCCATCAGGCATTTGGCGAGGGAGAAGGGTAGGGTGGGGAGTTAATGAGAGTGGTATGGGGTGTTTTATGGTTGTCTTATTTTATTGTTGAATTGGTTTTTTTTAAATTGAATAGAAATGTTTTTAGTATATTATATGTATTGTTGTTAGCTGGTTTGGGTCGCCTGTGGTGGGAGAAAGTGGGATAAAAATTTTGAAAATTAATAAATACAAATAAGTATATACAGACCCACCAATAATGCAGGACCTCCAGGAGGCCATCCCTGGATGACCGCAGAAACTGCCACAGGACACTGGGAGGGGACGGGGGTGGGGGAGGGGGAGGTGAGGCAATTCTTCAGGTAAATGAGGCCTAGGCCATGTAGGGCTTTAAAGGTTAAAACCATATCTTGAATTGGTCCTGGAAGACAATAGTCAGCCAGTGCAGAGCATGGAGCACCACTTAAATATGCTCTCTACAGCCTGTACCTGTAAGCAGCTGGGCCACTACATTCTGCATCAGCTGCAACTTCCGGACCACCACCATGGGCAGCCCCCCATAGAGTGCATTGCAATATTCCAACCTCAATTGACGAATGCATGGTCACTATGGAGAGGGAATTCTGGGTGGCTGTGCCTAGGCTGTGGAACTCCCTCCCAGTGGAGGCTCAAGTGGCCCCGGATCTCCCTTCCTTCCGTTGTATGTGTAAAGCTTGACTTTTTTTCCTGGATTTTGGTGAGGGACATGGGGTGTAGGATGGGGTTTCCCCCCCCTGTTTTTTTACCTTCTCTTTTAATGTATTATTTTGGTTTTATACATTTTGTGTGTGTTTTGATGTTGTAAGCTGCCCCGGGCTGCTTGGAGCAGAAGAGGCAGGGTAGAAAATTGTTTTATAAATAAATAAAATAAATAATGGTTGCAAGATCAGAGTCTGAGATGTATGGGTGGAGCTTTATCACCAGATGCAATTGGTGAAAGATGCTCCTGGCCACATCCAACACCTGAAGATCCAGGTATAGCTATGAATCCATTAGCACCCCCAGGCTCCACACAGATGAAACCAAAGGAGGACGAATGCCACAAATAATGGGGAGAACCCCTTCACCCAGCATCACATCCAACTTGTCAGGATTGAGCTTCAACTGGCTCAACCTCATCCAGTTTCCCACCACCGTTGAACGCCGGGACAGCAAGGACACCGCAGGACTGGATCTGATTAAAAAGACAAATACAACTGGGTGTCATCCACATATTGATGACAGTGGAACCTCCCCAGCTGTGAACCACCTCCCCCAGCAGCTTCATATGCATGTTGCACCTCAAGGTCAGTGCAAAACATTAAGTTCAAAGTATGTGTCATGCCAACCACTACCTGAGACAGCCACATGGTTGTCATGGTGGCCATGAATTTCTGCTCTGCCCTGTGTAATCTGCCCTCAGCATGGATAGAAATATCCCCTAAGACCACAAGCTTTGGTTACTTAAAGACCACGTCCAAGACCAGGGCTTCTTGAGCAGTTGGGGAGGCTGCTCTGCAGTGGGGTGCATGGTACACCAGAAGAATCCCCACCCTGTCCCTGACTGGACCCCCATGTCCACCTCTGGCCAAATCAAACACAAGATTATCTTTCAATATGTTAACCCAAGGTAACGCCACAGCATCTGACTATGACCGCTTTTAGATGAGTGACTGGACTTACTGGCTTGAAGGAAGTGCTTCCTGAAAAGTCACGTGGGGTGCATTTAGACACACCAGAAGTAGGCAGTCACCATAGGAATCGCGGCTCACACTTTCCAAATACAGCTTCAAAGAGACTGCGTGAGCTGTGATTCCTAAAATTGGTCTAACTTGCTTGCTTTTCAGTGATACAGAGTAGCTCTTCCATTGCACAGTGGAAATTTGTCTCATCTGCTGCATCATATTAACAATTGAAATACCACTGTGTTTGATGGTGAATCTAAAATTTACTGTACATGAGAACTCAGTCATATAAAATTCAGTTGTCTTTAGCTTTCGCGTATCAAATATGAGAGATGCGAGCAAGAATGAAACACATTTATTTTTAAATTTTAAACCAATTTAATAAATACTACATTTTCTGAACCTCTTGTGGAAATGTTCCTGTCACTGATACTCCCATTTTGGTCTATGGGGGTGTCAGGGTAATTTCTGAAATAAGTGGCAACCTTATCTGTAGTAGACTCTCTCAGATAAAAAATTTTCTGCAAGTAAGTGATCTGAAATTATTGCATGGGCTGATTAACAGTGGCTCTGAAAATCAAACTGCTTATTTAGGTGGCCAGAATAAAAATGTAGGTATATGCTTGGCTTTAGGTATCCAAATCTGGGAATCTTGGCAAAAGGTATATGTCCAAGTCCATACAGGAAGTAAGTTAATGGCAAATCAAGGAGTGAAACTTCCTGCTTCTAATCAGTCCACTATACTGTGCTGCCTCCCATGTGTCAAGATTAATGGCTTGTGACAAATCAGTTAATACAAAGAAAACCAAGGTTTGGATGACAGCTGGGCTGTTTATTAAATGAACTGATATATGTACTTAGCATAATAATTTGCATGCGTAATTAATTACTGTTGTGAGAATTATATTGACCTGTGTAAATTACACTGGCTTGATAGCCAGGGAAGATAGGTTGTTGATTCTATAAACTATGAGCCTGATCTTGAAAAGGAACCTACCTGGCCATAAGGGTTGGCCTCAATCCCTATGCAGGACTGTGGTGAGGTGGAAGGCAAGGGCTGTTTAAAAACTATAGCTGGGGATAGGTGGAAAGGTGATTTTATAACTTTGAACATATTGTAGAAGTTGGCCACCCTTATCATGGCACCTATCATGGGAATACACTGAGCCCATAGGAAGGGTCAGTCCCTTTTCCAGAAGGACAGTAAGCTTTAGCAGGATTATGATGAGTGGCAATGCTGAGTGGCACTGCTGCAGAGCACCCACTCAGATGGAGTGTTTGGGGAGGGATTCAATCGGGCAGCTCACAGAATGGCTACTCCAGCAGCAAGGCACCATGCACTCCCACTGCCATGGACCATAGGGGAGGGGGTAGCACACTGGGCTGGCCTTTGCAATTAACATGTCCCTGCCCGGTGTGAGCCCTGGGGAACCAGGGCTCCCTAGGGCTCCTGTCTAGTTCTTCTGAGGCCATGTCTCCTGCCCACTGAGTGCCAGGAGCTGCGGCAGAGGCCCGGCCAGGTCTTGGTGGCTGGCACCCCTACTTGACTGGGCATTGCAAGCTGCCAGGCATAGGCGGAGCAGCGGCAGAGGTCTGGACAGGGATTGATAGCTGGCACCCCTACTTGTCTGGGCATTGCAAGGTGCCAGGCATCAGTGGAGCAGCGGCAGAGACCCGGTCAGGGCTCGGCGGAGCAGCGGCAGAGGTCTGGACAGGGATTGATAGCTGGCACCCCTACTTGCCCGGGCGGTGCAGGCTGCCAGGCATAGGTGGCAGCCTGACTCAGGGTGGTGTGCGAGGGCAGCTTAAACTGGGAGGCCAGGAAGCCAATCAGGTGCCTAAACCCCATGACCCCAACCACCGAGAAGGGCTTCCCATTGAGCACAATAATTTCCCCCAACATGCATGTGGCTTTCACTTGAAAGCCATGCTGCCCTCCATGTCCTGCAGCTGGCGATGGACTTCACCTCTGCCCCCACCCCAGCTCTTGATGCTGTGTATGGACATTTCTCCCTGCCTGTAACATAGGCCCCAGAACACTGGTGGTGAGTCCTGGAGATGGAGTGGCTGGTTGTTTCTTGATGCGGTGGAATGAAGGCTCCCTGTGAGTGGAATGACAGCCCCAGAATGCTGATGGTGGGTCCTGGGACAGGAGTTGCAGCTTCTGGATGAAGTGGAATGACGGTCCCAGAACCCTGATGGTGGGTCCTGGGACTAGAGTGGCAGATTCTAGATGATGTGGAATGAAGGCTCCCTGTGAGTGGAATGACAGCCCCAGAATGCTGATGGTGGGTCCTGGGACAGGAGTTGCAGCTTCTGGATGAAGTGGAATGACAGCCCCCCCACCTGGAAGGTAGAACCCAGAACCCTGATGGTGGGTCATGGGGCTGCAGTGGCTGCTTCTTGATGTAGCAGAAAAACAGCTCCCCGTGAATGAAATGATGGTGGGTCCTGGGACTAGAGTGGCAGCTTCTAGATGACGTGGATGGACAGCCCTCCGTGCCTGTAATGAAGGCCCCAGAACCCTGATGGTAGGTCCGGGCTGGAGTAGCTGCTTCTTGATGTGATGGAATAACAGCTCCCCATGAGTGGAATGATGGCCCCAGAACCCTGACGGTGTGTCCTGGGACTGGAATGACAGCTTCTGGATGAAGGGGAATGACGGTCCCAGAACCCTGATGGTGGGTCCTGGGACTAGAGTGGCAGATTCTAGATGATGTGGATGGACAGTCCCCCGTGCCTGTAATGTAGGCCCCAGAACCCTGATGGTGGGTCCTGGGACTGGAGTGGCAGCTTCTGGATGAAGTGGAATGATGATTCCCCGTGAGCGGAATGATGGCCCCAGAACCCTGATAGTGGGTTCTGGGGCTGGAGTGGCTGACTGTTTCTTGATGCCGTGGAATGGCAGCTCTCTGTGAGCATAATGAAGATCCCAGAACCCTGACGGTGGGTTCTGGGACTGGAGTGGCAGCTTCTGGATGAAGTGGAATGAAGGCTCCCCATGAGCAGAATGATGGCCCCAGAACCCTGAAAGTGAGTCCTCGGACTAGAGTGGTAGCTTCTAGATGACATGGATGGACAACCCCCCATGCCTGTCATGTCGGCCCCAGAACCCTGATGGTGGGTGCTGGGGCTGGAGTGGCTGGCACCCCTATTTGCAGGTTGCCAGGCATCGGCAGAGCAGCGGCAGAGGCCTGGCCAGGGCTTGGTGTCTGGTACCCCTACTTGGCCGGTCATTGTAGGGTGACTGGCCTCGGTGGAGCAGTGGCAGAAGCCTGGCCAGGGCTCAGTCGCTGGTACCCCTACTTGGCCGGGCGTTTCAGGTTGGCATCCTACTAACGTAATCTCAAGAAGCTCTATTGCAAATTGCGCAAGCCTTGCCCAGTGGTGAATCTCATGGACACCCAGCCCCCACCCACCAGCGCACGCATCCGAGCTATGCCCATCTACAAGATTGAGGAGCAATTGACTGACATGCAGTACCACCACCACCACCAGCAGCAGCAGCAGCAAACATTGGATTTCTTGGGCACAGTAACTGTGACTGGCACCCCTGCTTGGCCGGGCACTGGAGCCTGGCTGGCTGGCATTGGTAGAGCGGTGACAGAGGTCCGGCCAGGGCTTGGTGACTGGCACCCCTACTCGGCCTGGCATTACAGGATGGCTGGCATCAGTGGAGCAGCGGCAGAGGCCCAGCCAGGCTTGGTGACTGGAAGCCCTGCTTGGCTGGGCATTGCAGGCTGGCTGATATAGGTGGAGCAGTGGTAGAGGCCCGGCCAGTGCTCAGTGGCTGGCACACCTACTCGGCCAGGTGTTGCAGGCTTGCATCCTACTCTCCGGATCTGAACAAGCTATTTTGTCAATTGGTCAAGTCTTGCCTGGTGGTGAATCACATGGCCACCCAGTAACAGACATTGGATTGCCGGGGCACAGTACCCATGGCACAGCAGAGACAGTAGAAGCGGACATTGAATTTCCAGGGCACAGAACCTGTGGCTAAGACAGCAGAGGCAGCATTGGTAGCAGCAACAGACATTGGATTGCCCAGTAGCAGAACCCATAGCACAGACAGCAGTGGTGGCATTGGTGGCAGCAGCAGCGGACATTGGATTGCTGGGGCACAGAACCCGTAGCACAGACAGCAGAGGCAGCATTAGCAGCAATATCAGACATTGGACCGACCAGGCATAGAACCCGTGGAACAGCAGAGAGAGCAGCAGCAGGATTTGCCTGTGTGGAGCACTTATGGAGTAACGATGGTAGGATTTGCCAGGGAAAAGCTCCCTTACAGCAGAAGATGGCAGCAGCAGGATTGTGTGGGCACATTTGAATTTGTCAAGGCAGCACACCCATGGACCAGCACACAGCAGCAGCGGGATTACCAGGGCAGTGGGGCACATTACCCAGGGTTTCCAGGGCAGACAGACAGGCACCTTGGCATGAGAGGAAGGTAGGCTGGGGCAGGGCGTCAGCTTTGCCCACAGGGCAGGCAGACAGGCACTTTGGCATGAGCATGGGAAGGCATCCTCAGGCAGGCTTTGATCTTGGCCACCTGGGTGGGCATGCAGTCAGGCAGCATGGCATGAGCATCGGAAGGCTGGCTGAGGCAGGGTTTGATCTTGGCCACCTGGGTGGGTGGGCAGACAGACAGTGTGACATGAGCAGAAGGAGACTTAGACAGGCTTTGATCTTGGCCACCTGGGCGGGCAGGCGGGCAGACAGGCAGCGTGGCATGAACATGGGAAGGCAGACTGAGGCAGGGTTTGATTTTGGACACCTAGGCGGGCGAGAAGACTGGCAGTGTGGCATGACCAGAAGGCAGACTGAGGTAGGGTTTGATCTTGGCAACCTGTGTGGGAGGGCAGACAGGCAGCGTGGCATGAGCAGAAGGCAGACTGAGGCAGAGTTTGATCTTGGCAACCTGGGTGGGTGGGCAGACAGGCAGCATGGCATGAGGTTTTGGTATTGATCTATAAGGCCCTTCACAGTCTGGGCCCCTCGTACCTCAGGGACCGCCTCACCCTCCGCGCCCCAGAATGGCTCCTTCGGTCTGATGGAGGTGCCTTCCTGGAGGCAAGTGGGGGGCCATAATGGAGAGGGAGTTCTCGGTGACCGGGACGCGCCTTTGGAATTCCCTCCCTGAGGAAGCTCACCTGGCCCCAAGCCTTCTGACATTCCGGCAAAGTTGTAAAACCTGACTGTTCGCCCAGGCCTTCGGGGGGGGGGGGGGTTAGAGGGTTTTATCTCCCCTACAGTATTTATTGTTTTAGTGAGTTCCTGGGCCCTGTTTTAATATTTGAATTGTATTGATATGTTTTAATTGTTTTAAGATATATTTTATATGTATTGTTTTTATTGTTGTAAGCTGCCCCGAGCTGTTTCTAGGAGGGGCGGGGTAAAAATCTAATAAATGATTAATGAAATGAATGAAGGCAGACTGAGGTAGGGTTTGATCTTGGTAAAGTTGGCAACCTGGGCGGGCGGGCAGACAGACAGCGTGGCATGAGCATGTGAAGGCAGACTAAAGCAGGGTTTGATCATGGCCACCTGGGTGGGTGGGCAGACAGGCAACGTGGCAAAAGCAGAAGGCAGACCAAGGCAGGGTTTGATCTTGGCCACCTGGGTGGGTAGGCCGGCAGACAGGCAGCTTGGCATGAGAGGCAGTGGGCAAGGTTGGCTGGGACCTTGACAGGGCACTCACATAGGCTGGCGAAGGCTGTGCAGCGTGCAAGAGAGAGCCAGTCAGATAGGCGGTCCGAGATCATTTAGCTAGAGGCCGGCTGGCAGGCTTACAACTTCCCAATGCCACCCTGCATCATGAGGTTAGTCAGATAGGCCAGCTGAGGCCGTCTAGTCAGAGAGAGAGAGAGAGGCAGGGTGGGTGCCGGGTATTGGGAGGAAGGGACAGCGCCTCAGCAGCAGCAGCCCATATTGAGAAGGAGCCCTGTCCCAAGAATGCCCCTGCCATGGGATGGCGTGTGCCACTGAACCATAAATCTATGTCCAGGGGCAGTTCGGGGAATCCCAGCAGAGGAAGGTTCACCTTTATAAAAAGCAACTGCTCCACCAACTTGGCCCCCAATATCAGGTGGTACAGCGAGCCAATGTGACCCGTCATGGAGAACACCCGCTCGCTGTGGACACTGGTTGGTGGGCAGGACAAGAGACCCTTGGCCACTTTGGACAGGGCCAGCCACATGTTGGTCTTGCCGGCCCAGTAGGCCAAGGGATCGCTGCTGGGTTCAATGCATGGCTCCTCCTCCAGGTAGCTCTCCACTGCTGCTGAGGTGCTGTCATACTCCCTCACGTAACTCTGCCTGGGAACCACCTCCACCACTGCCCTCAGCCACACTGCCTGCCCTGCTGTGCTCGTGCATGCCAGAGTGCCCTTCACAAACAAGCTGCTGCTCCTGGTAATAAGGGTGCTGCTGTTGCTCAGCCTGCTGCTGGTGCTACTACTGCTAGGGCTGGGGGCAGGGGTAGACCACGGCTTCTGAAAGGGTTGGCTTCTCCCAATTCCACCATCCCCAGGGCATCCTGCTGTTGCTGCTGCGCACTCCCCAGAGCCTTCTCTGCCTGCCAGACCCTCTTCACCAACTCACCCTTCCAGTGCCCATAGTGCGCTGTCTGCCATGCCAGGCTGTTCTTGACCCTGGTGTCCAGCATGGTTGCCAAAATGTATTCCTCCCTCTGCAGGAGCTCATCGAACCGCGCCTTCAGCTCTGCCTTCCGCTGACGCACCAGGTCAGCCGCCTCATCCGCCAGCTTCCTGACCTGAGGGCCACAATCCTGCCCCTGCAGAATCTCCTCCACCCTCCTGAGGAGACTCTGGACCAGACAGGTCACCTGGCTGATGGTGGCTGTGGAGGAACTGATGGTCTCCATCACCGTCAGGAACGGTCTGAGCACGAAGACAACGTGCACCTTGATCTCTCATTCCACCCCATCGCACCGTAGAGGTGCCCCACTGTCCATCACAAGATGAACCTGATGCAAAGTGGCTTTCTGCTCGAGATGCCGCTCAAGCATCAGGAAGGTCAAATTCCACCGGGTGGACACATCCTGCACCAGCTGGTGCACTGGGGAGCCTTGCTCGGCCTGCTCCACCCAGAAGAGGTCACTGCCCTTCACGCTCCAGTTAAAGAAACTGGCCACCTTCCTCCCCCACTTGATCAGGGAGCTAAGGGTGCCTGCCACAATCCCCTTTTCCCCCAAGCCCAGAGCGTCCATGACCACCAGGTGAAGGGTGTGTGTGGTTCAAGGGATGCTTGTTAAGTCTCTCTTACAGACTACCCTCAATGTGTCGGCTTCGTAGTCCATCACCATGCACCCCTTGGTGAAGGGCGTGACCCACTTCCTCACCATGGTAGTCAGGGCTGCCTTGATGTTCTGAGAAGTGTACTTATGCCTGAAGCAGGGCCCACCTATACCCTGCTTCAGGACACCTACTGCAACTGCCAAAAGCTGCCTCTGGGTCCTGCCTAGGGCTGATGCGGCAGCAGCTTTTACCGCGCCGCGATTCCGTTCCGCCATTTCGGAACTGCCCGCGCCACATCGTGACTTTTCTGTGGATATTTCGCTAATTCCGCCGGAATTCTGCAAATCGTGGAATTGCGGAAAAATTGCGGAAATCGTGGAAAACCGCTATTTCGCTATTTTTTGGCGCTGGCGGAATTGCGGAAATAGCGAAAATGTCATGTTTCCACAATTCCACTAAGTTGCAGAATTAAATAAGCGGAACCGCGGAACCGCGCAATGAAATCACGGAATGAAAGCCTCTGCCATGCCGTTCCACTCATTGCGGAAACACTGTTTCCGCCGGAAATAGCTACCGCTGCGATATTCCGCTACAGCCCTAGTCCTGCCACCAGTGCGTAATCAGCCAGGTAGGCATGCTGTGAGTTTCTGCTTGACAACAGATCTGTGGTGAAGTGGACAGTGGCACCCTCAGCCCTTGCCAGCTGCTCTCTCAAACACTCCTTTAAAGCCTGGTACAGGGCTGGCACCACCTGTCAACTCAGGGGTGCATGAGGGCAGCTTAAACTGGGGGTCCAGGAACCCAATCAGGCACCTAAACCCCATGTCCCTGACCACCAAGAAGGGCTGCCCATCCAGCGCTATAATTTTGCCCAACATGCGCGTGGCTTTCAGTTGAAAGTCACACAGCCCTCCACGTCCTGCAACTGCCGATGGACTTGGCAGCTGTCCCCACCACAGCTCCTCCATGGTGCACTGACTTTGCTGCTGCTGTTCCCCCATAGCAGCGATACCGCTCCTGCTTCTAGAGGCAGCTGCTGGAGCAGGACACTTGCCAGCTGATGGAAGCAGACGACTGGCCACTGCAGTTCGGAACCAGCTGGCGTCCACTGCTGTTGGCTGTTTGCTTAGCAGCACAGTGCTTTGGCATCCCTTCAGGTGTCTCGCTATGGCAGTTGTGCCAAGGTTGGTGAGCATCTGCTCATGCTTCACCACTTTCTGGCACAAAGTGCACTGCACCTCCATGGGATCATCCGCCTGCACCAACTTAAAATGCACCCAGACGGAGGATCTTTTGCCCCCTCACGCCTTCTGGCCCATATCGGGTGATGCACCAATGACAGCGCTGCTGGTCAGGGAAGAACATGGTGGCAACACAGCTCTCAGAGGGACAGCCATCGCCTCAGAACCAGACAACTCCTCCGCAGGACTAGTATCTGCCTTGCTGTCCCCAATCAGAGTGATGTCCCGCNGCCCCCAATATCAGGTGGTACAGCGAGCCAATGTGACCCGTCATGGAGAACACCCGCTCGCTGTGGACACTGGTTGGTGGGCAGGACAAGAGACCCTTGGCCACTTTGGACAGGGTGGCCACAAGTTGTTCTTGCCGGCCCAGTAGGCCAAGGGATCGCTGCTGGGTTCAATGCATGGCTCCTCCTCCAGGTAGCTCTCCACTGCTGCTGAGGTGCTGTCATACTCCCTCACGTAACTCTGCCTGGGAACCACCTCCACCACTGCCCTCAGCCACACTGCCTGCCCTGCTGTGCTCGTGCATGCCAGAGTGCCCTTCACAAACAAGCTGCTGCTCCTGGTAATAAGGGTGCTGCTGTTGCTCAGCCTGCTGCTGGTGCTACTACTGCTAGGGCTGGGGGCAGGGGTAGACCACGGCTTCTGAAAGGGTTGGCTTCTCCCAATTCCACCATCCCCAGGGCATCCTGCTGTTGCTGCTGCGCACTCCCCAGAGCCTTCTCTGCCTGCCAGACCCTCTTCACCAACTCACCCTTCCAGTGCCCATAGTGCGCTGTCTGCCATGCCAGGCTGTTCTTGACCCTGGTGTCCAGCATGGTTGCCAAAATGTATTCCTCCCTCTGCAGGAGCTCATCGAACCGCGCCTTCAGCTCTGCCTTCCGCTGACGCACCAGGTCAGCCGCCTCATCCGCCAGCTTCCTGACCTGAGGGCCACAATCCTGCCCCTGCAGAATCTCCTCCACCCTCCTGAGGAGACTCTGGACCAGACAGGTCACCTGGCTGATGGTGGCTGTGGAGGAACTGATGGTCTCCATCACCGTCAGGAACGGTCTGAGCACGAAGACAACGTGCACCTTGATCTCTCATTCCACCCCATCGCACCGTAGAGGTGCCCCACTGTCCATCACAAGATGAACCTGATGCAAAGTGGCTTTCTGCTCGAGATGCCGCTCAAGCATCAGGAAGGTCAAATTCCACCGGGTGGACACATCCTGCACCAGCTGGTGCACTGGGGAGCCTTGCTCGGCCTGCTCCACCCAGAAGAGGTCACTGCCCTTCACGCTCCAGTTAAAGAAACTGGCCACCTTCCTCCCCCACTTGATCAGGGAGCTAAGGGTGCCTGCCACAATCCCCTTTTCCCCCAAGCCCAGAGCGTCCATGACCACCAGGTGAAGGGTGTGTGTGGTTCAAGGGATGCTTGTTAAGTCTCTCTTACAGACTACCCTCAATGTGTCGGCTTCGTAGTCCATCACCATGCACCCCTTGGTGAAGGGCGTGACCCACTTCCTCACCATGGTAGTCAGGGCTGCCTTGATGTTCTGAGAAGTGTACTTATGCCTGAAGCAGGGCCCACCTATACCCTGCTTCAGGACACCTACTGCAACTGCCAAAAGCTGCCTCTGGGTCCTGCCTAGGGCTGATGCGGCAGCAGCTTTTACCGCGCCGCGATTCCGTTCCGCCATTTCGGAACTGCCCGCGCCACATCGTGACTTTTCTGTGGATATTTCGCTAATTCCGCCGGAATTCTGCAAATCGTGGAATTGCGGAAAAATTGCGGAAATCGTGGAAAACCGCTATTTCGCTATTTTTTGGCGCTGGCGGAATTGCGGAAATAGCGAAAATGTCATGTTTCCACAATTCCACTAAGTTGCAGAATTAAATAAGCGGAACCGCGGAACCGCGCAATGAAATCACGGAATGAAAGCCTCTGCCATGCCGTTCCACTCATTGCGGAAACACTGTTTCCGCCGGAAATAGCTACCGCTGCGATATTCCGCTACAGCCCTAGTCCTGCCACCAGTGCGTAATCAGCCAGGTAGGCATGCTGTGAGTTTCTGCTTGACAACAGATCTGTGGTGAAGTGGACAGTGGCACCCTCAGCCCTTGCCAGCTGCTCTCTCAAACACTCCTTTAAAGCCTGGTACAGGGCTGGCACCACCTGTCAACTCAGGGGTGCATGAGGGCAGCTTAAACTGGGGGTCCAGGAACCCAATCAGGCACCTAAACCCCATGTCCCTGACCACCAAGAAGGGCTGCCCATCCAGCGCTATAATTTTGCCCAACATGCGCGTGGCTTTCAGTTGAAAGTCACACAGCCCTCCACGTCCTGCAACTGCCGATGGACTTGGCAGCTGTCCCCACCACAGCTCCTCCATGGTGCACTGACTTTGCTGCTGCTGTTCCCCCATAGCAGCGATACCGCTCCTGCTTCTAGAGGCAGCTGCTGGAGCAGGACACTTGCCAGCTGATGGAAGCAGACGACTGGCCACTGCAGTTCGGAACCAGCTGGCGTCCACTGCTGTTGGCTGTTTGCTTAGCAGCACAGTGCTTTGGCATCCCTTCAGGTGTCTCGCTATGGCAGTTGTGCCAAGGTTGGTGAGCATCTGCTCATGCTTCACCACTTTCTGGCACAAAGTGCACTGCACCTCCATGGGATCATCCGCCTGCACCAACTTAAAATGCACCCAGACGGAGGATCTTTTGCCCCCTCACGCCTTCTGGCCCATATCGGGTGATGCACCAATGACAGCGCTGCTGGTCAGGGAAGAACATGGTGGCAACACAGCTCTCAGAGGGACAGCCATCGCCTCAGAACCAGACAACTCCTCCGCAGGACTAGTATCTGCCTTGCTGTCCCCAATCAGAGTGATGTCCCGCAAAGGCCAGTACTGGGACCATAAGGCTGATCGATTGCCCACCATGCTACTGCCACTCTCCCTGTGCCCCCTATAGCTGCTGCTGCTGCTGATGCTGCTGCTGCCATTGCCCTGGGATTGGGCTCTGCCTCTAGCAGCCAGGGTGGGATCCACCAGCCCTGGATTGCTGGGGATCACCTCCATAATGAGGGTCGGGGACATTTGTGATCCTGGAGGAACATCCGACCCTGAAGCACCTGCACCTGCTCCTGCAACCACAGCAGAGACAGACCCAGCCTCCTCAAGTGCAGGCCTTCCAGTGCCCTGTGTGACAGTGTAGTATGCTGGCAGGAGGCGCAGCTGAACCACATCCCTAGTGCCACTACTGGAAGCCTCTGAAGCCTGATTGCCAAAATCAGGTCTGTGCAGTTTGGGATGTGGTGATGGGCTTGGGCTGCTGCTGATGCCTGCTGCCACTCTGCTGGCACGGCCCCTGCCAACTCTGCCACGTGGCCCATTGCCTGCCTTACGGGCAGCGGACTGGCCTCTCCTGCTTCCCTTCTCCATTTCTCCAAGTCAAAAAATGCACACCAAGATTTTATATTTATAAAATGTATTTATTCAAATTGGTTATCTAATATTATATATATCTACACTAACTCTAACTGGTATTAACTATCCTAAAACCTATGGAACTAAATGGAATATTATCTAATATCTACAAAGGCCTAGTCCCACAATCACACTATAAAATATTAAAACTAAATCACTACACACTATCTCTATCTATCTCTATAACTAAGCTAACTTCTACAACTATCTATTTATAGTAACTAAGACTTAAGTACACACACACACACACACACACAGAGGGATGGGGCAGGGGAACACAGACAGCTCACAACAAATATCACAGGGAGGGGCACAAAACTAAAATGAAAGCTAAATCAATCTAATCCTACTCTAAATAAATCCAAAAACAGGGGAAGGGAATCAGGGATGGAATATATACAGGGAGGAGGGAAGGATTCAATGGAGGGGAGGGAGAAAGAACACAGGGAGGGGTAAAAAATAAAAATAACACCTAAATCTATCTAATCTAATCTAAATAAATGAAACTATGGAGGTAAATGTGTGGAAATGGGTGAAATAGGAGGAGGATGGCAATGGATTAGGAAGACAAACTGCTGGGAGAGGGAGACCTCTGAAAACGCCTGCTGACAGGATCAGTGGCTAGCTCAGAACAAATTGGAAGGGGGGAGGGCAATGATTTTTGTTACTTGCTGTACCCGCCTTACCACAAGCCCCATTGGCTCCGTGAAGCCTAGCCCGTGGCCAATCACAGAGTGCGAAGCCAGTCGTCTGAGGGAAAGAGGGATGGTGATTGGGCAGGCTGGCTGCTTGTCCAAGACTCTCCACCCCTGGGACCAGGAAGTCTGCTCCTCTGCTCCCCACCCCCACCCCGGACCTGCCAGCCCTGTTTTTCTTGCCCAAACCTATTCTAATGCAGCCGAACGCAGTCGAAATCTTTGGGGCTCCGGGCGTTCAGTTTGGGTGTTCAGTTCGGCCGTCCACACTGTCTGAGTTCGGGCTGAACACTGAACATCCAAACCGCGTTTACACATCACCGGGTGGTCTTGGGGGAGTGTACGTCTTCCCCCCGGGACCTCACGTGTGGAGTCCCGCAGGGTGCCATTCTGTTCCCCCCTCTTGTTTAACATCTATATGCAGTGGTTAGGGAAGATCATGAGGGGGTTTCATGGCTCTCCCTCTCTTTTTCCATCGACCCAGGTCATGCAGTCTCCTTATTTCCCCAGTGTCTGTCAGCTGTGGGGGCTTGGATGAGGTTGAGCCATCTGAAATTGAATCCTGACAAGACGAAGGTGATGTTGTTGGGTGAGGGCTTGGGGAGCCTGGGGGGGGTTGAATCTCCTCTTGTTGGGGGGGTTCGCCCCCCCCCATGGTGTCTCAAGTGCGGAGTCTGGATGTGCTACTCAATTCGCGGCTCAGCTTGGAATCTCAGGTTGTGGCCATGGTGGGGAGTCCGTTTCGGCAGTTACATCTTATCCGGCGGCTTTGGCCGTATCTCTCAGACTCTGACCTCGCCACTGTCATCCATGCCTTCATCACCTTGAGGCTGGATTACTGCAATGCGCTTTACATGGGGCTGCCCGAGAAGCTCGTCTGGAGGCTGCAGCTGGTGCAGAATGTCGCGGCCTGTCTCCTGATGGGGGCGGGTCGCAGGGAGCACATGACACCAGTGCTCCGGGCTCAGCACTGACTGCCTATAAAACACCGGGCCAGGTTCAAGGTGCTGGTTTTAACCTTTAAAGTCCTTCATGGCCTACGCCCTGCTTATCTGCAGTTCCGCCTCACTCCCCATGTGCCCATACGACCCTTGAGATCGTCTGTGGGGGCCTTTTTGGAGGTTCCCCAGGCGAGGCGGGTGGCCACTGATGTTAGATCTTTTTCGGTGGTCGCCCCTGTGCTGTGGAATTCGCTCCCAGAGGAGCCTTGGCTGGCTCCCACTCTCCTGCTGTTTCGGCATATATGTAAGACCTGGCTGTTCTGTCAGGCTTTTAGTGAGGGGTGGGGCAGGGGCAGAGATGGGATGGGGGCTTTCCCCACATATTGTTTTTTTAAATTGTTTAAAAATTTTATATTGTTTTAATGCATGTCGTTCGCTGCCCCGAGCTGCCCTGTGGGCAGGAGGGGCGGGATATAAATTTTAAATAAATAAAATAAAAAATAAAAATCCCTAGAGCTTTTCATTTGACTTGGTCATGGATGAGAGCTAGCTGGCTGGAACTCAATTCAGAGAAGCCACAAATAATTGTTGGTATTTTAGGGGAAACAGACAGGAGAGCTGGCATATCTTTCCATTGGCATCGCTTGTTCGGACACTGTATCTGCCATCTGTAACAGGTGCATATTTTGGGCTGCTTCAGGGTGCTGGCCCACTCCTGGATCCCACAGGCTACAACAACAGAACCTTTTTCACACACATTTTAGGATGGAAATGTAGCCTTTCCCTCTTCCTTATGTACCATAATTAGGCATTTCTTTTGGCACCCTAAGGTTAGATTGATATTCTTACATAGCTCTGCAGGCAACTGTCCTTTGAAATCACATGAAAACTGAAGGAGAATATGACAGCTTGCTTTGTCAAGCATAGTTCCACCTCAGGAGCATTTTATAACATGGATATAGATCCTAAGCTTCCAGGAGGAAATTTTCCTTCTGCAGACCATACTGCATTCTCTCAGAGCACAGATGGAGAACCTCTGGCACCCAGGCAATATACAGTCAAAGGCATTTTCTTATATGGTGCCTTTTTATTTCATGTATCCAGCCTTACCATGAGCATGTGTCTCTCTCCTACCCCCTTTCAGGTGAGTGATAAGGACTTTAGGTGGAGATAGATTTTTACAGCTCCTGGGACCATGGGACAAAAAAGGGTATACCCAGCACAGAACCCACAGTGGAACCAGGAACAAGGATGGCAGAAGAGAAGCCACTCTGTGAAATTCATCAATAGGCCTTACTGGCTGTCTTGTACACACAGCATATGAGGCTGTGGCCAATGATGCAGTTCAGTCTTCCTTGGGGGCCTTTTCTGAGAACCTGGACGTAATATTACAATAAATATGGTTACTGGATGAAACACCTGGTGCGGGGGCTGGTCTGTCCGGCCTCCCTCCACCTGGACGGGGACTTGTCCCAGGTCCACTGTAAGGAGTTTGTCACCTACTTTGCAGACAAGATCGCTCAGATTAAGAGTGACTTTGACCCCGGGTTGGGTTCAGTAGACAGTGAGCACGAGGTTACGGAGACCCTGTCTGGTCCAACTTTGTGGGGGGAGTTTCAGGAAGTGCTGCCAGCCGATGCAGTGGATGTGCTGGGGTCTGTGAGAGCCACCAGTTGTTAACTTGATCCATCCCCGTCCTGGTTGGTGAAAGCCTCCAGGGATACATTGGGGATGGTGCTGGCGAGAGTGGTTAATGTGTCCCTGAGGCAGGGTAGGTTGTCACCCAGCCTACAGGAGGCTGTGGTGCACCCCCTGCTGAAGACACCATAATTAGATGTGGACGCACTCACCAGTTACTGACCTTTCTCTAACCTTCCCTTTTTCGGGAAGTTTATTGAGCGGGCAGTGACAATCCAGCTCCAGTCGCATCTAGATGGCATCAGTTTCCTAGAACCTTTTCAATCTGGGTTCTGTCCCGGCTATGGTACTGACACAGCATTGGTGGCCTTGGTGAATGATCTTCTCCGGGAGATGGATGCAGGATGTTCTACATTTCTTATCCTGCTAGATCTCTCAGCCACTTTTGATACCGTGGACCATGGGCTGCTGTTGAGATGGCTGCGAGACCTGGGGGGTCTGGACGGCACTGTTCTTGAATGGTTCTGCTCATTCCTCTCGGAAAGAAGCCAGCGGGTGGTGTTGGGAGCTGAAACATCTTACCCCCGCTCCTTGTCCTGCGGCGTTCCGCAGGGTTCCATTCTGTCTCCACTATTATTTAATGTATATATGCAGCCCTTGGGGGAGATCGTGAGAGGGTTTGGGGTGCGATGTCACCAATATGCTGATGACACTCAGCTGTACCTCTCTTTTTCAGCTGACCCAGACCCTGCTGTCTAGTTGCTATCCCAATTTTTGGAGGCCGTGGCGGAGTGCATGCGGCAGAGCAGACTGAAGCTCAACCCAGATAAGACAGAGGTGATGGTGGTGGGGAGGGCGAGGGAGGTGTGGGCCCCCCTGATAGGGAGGGTTGCCCTCCAATAGCTCAGCAGGTTCGGAGTCTGGGGGTGGTGTTGGACTCGGATCTCCACCTGGATCGATAGGTAGAGGTAGTGGCGAAGGCTGCCTTCCGCCAGTTGTATCTAGTGCGGAGGCTACATCTGTACATCTCCAGGCCAGACCTGGCCTCCTTCATCCATGCCTTCGTCACATCGAGACTGGACTACTATAATGCACTCTACGTGGAGCTGCCCTTGTTCCTGGTCCAGAGGTTGCAGCTAGTGCAGAATGCGGTGGCCCGGCTCCTGATGGAATGGGTCGTCGGGAGCATATAACACCTGTGCTCCGGACTCTGCATTGACTGCCAATAGCGTGCCGAGCCAGGTTCAAGGTATTGGTATTGATCTACAAAGCCCTTCACTGTGTGGACCTCTCATACCTCAGTGACCAACTCGCGCTCCGCATCCCAGAGCGGCTCCTTCGGTCTAATGGGGGTGCCTTCTTGGAGGTCCCCCGTGTTAAGCGGGCATCCACAATGGAGAGGGGATTCTCGGTAGCTGGGCCGCGTCTTTGGAACTCCCTCCCGGAGGAAGCTTGCCTGGCCCCAAGCCTTTTGACATTCCGGCAGGCTTGTAAAACCTGGCTGTTTGTCCAGGCCTTTGGGGAGGAGGGGGGGAGGGTGGGTTAGGGTTTTATCTCTTCCCTTACCTTTTTATTTTTATTTGTTTATCCCAACCCTGTTTTGGTTGTTAAATTGCTGGATTTTTTAAATGTTTTTTTAAATTATTATGATTATTATTTTATTGAATTGTACATCGCCCCAGGAAGCCATTAGCATGGTGGGCGACTAATAAATGTATTAAATAAATAATAAATAAATAAATAAATAATATCATGAACACCCATATCTGCTTGATCTGCTGCACTGACAGTCTAAAGTGCAGAAAAACTGGCCGGATCTAATCAAATTCTGATCCATATTCCCCCGACAATAGGGAAAGGGGTGCCTCCACAAGTGCTCCCTGAAACAGTGCCATTGGTGTGGTGTAGCCATGTTCCTGGGAAAAGGTTCCATGCTGCTGGCGGCAGAGCGTCCAGGGTTTGCCTGGCTCAGAAGTGACACGAAACTGAAGCGCTCTGTCTGGAAGCAAGAGACAGCATCGGCTATGCTCTGTTAATACCCGGCATCTATCTCTGTACACATAGGGCCTTAATATTTGGACAAGGGAGTAAGAATGCTCTCCCGACTTCACTTCCTGGGGTAGGGGGCTTTGGACTTGAGGGAGTGATGATATGTCCCATTGCTTGATTGTCTCCAGGGGTCGAACTGAATGGCTTGAGAACCCAGTGGTCCAAAACTGTTCCACCACCATTATGTTAAAATTTCATGATGACAGGTCCCTCGACCCCCTTGGCAATACCATACATAGACATTGGTGGTGTACACCAACTGTCCCCCAAAAAACTCTAACACCATTTCACCTGGACAGGGAAGCACACCCTTTTATCAGTACACCCTTAAAAAATGACATCCCATTTATGAAGACTGCCTGGGTGGAACAGAAGCAGGTGAAAAGCAAACTATTGCCGACTTTGCCAGTGCCAACACCATGGGCACTGCACCTGGTCCTTCCGAGTAAAACATTGAATTACTCATCCTCACTAAGATGAGCTCCCGGGGGATGGTATCATTAACCGGAGTTCCCCTTGGAATAAGAGAGCATTTCTCACCTTACTTCCTATGTCAAGTTGGCACTAAACCCCGTGATCTGTTTCATGATTTCGTGTTGGATACACCATCTGGTATTGAAGTTCTTGAGCAGGAATATCTCACATATATGTATCCAGGTGCTCCCGCAGGGCCACTTTAAACCCTCAGCCTGCAACAAATTGGGCGGCTTTCCCTTCACCACCTTCTAGGTTTTCCATGGGGACTCTCGACCTGCCCTGAAGGGTTGAGTTTGCTCATACCCAAAATGGTTAGTCTAAAAGTAGCTGGGGGCAGGATGGGAGCCACACATTGGTACCAAAATGTTGAATCTACCAGTAAGAGGCACCCACACCTGCCGGCTTGGTTAAATCCCAAGCAGTCCCATCTCCCGCAGGCATCTAGTGCCCTCACCATGAAATGAGCATTACCTATTGGAACCTGGAGTTGGCGATGGACAAGTTGAAAACATATCTAAGCCACCTTCCACTCCTTACCCAATGGAGCCAATACCTCTGAGAGGTCTCCCATTGTTGGTGTGGGCTGCCTGGCTTCCTTTCTGGCCCCTAATGTTATGCAGGGGGTGGGGGGTATTGATTGCCCCAAGTGCCCAGTGGGGGGAATATAAAGCCATGAATGGCTGAGGGATGCAGGCCCATTCTACCACAGGTGATGCACCTGGTTACTCAAAGGCACATTTTCTGGCAACACCTTGTGATCAAAGTGGATTCCCTGCACCCGCTTCAGGTTGGGGGTGGATGGACTAATGCCACCACTTGGCTATGCTGCACCCACCACCAAGCATAAACCCTGACAGACCTACATCCACCTGACTCCCTTTTGGGAAAGGAGACTACGAGATTGTGGTCTGCCCAAGGCATCCACGGAGCCCATTGACCAGGGTGAGATTCAAATCCCCAGTCTCCCAGGTCGAGTCCTACACCTTATCTGTTAAACTACCTTTGCTCTCCCATGTGTTGTCCAAGCAAAACAAAAAAGGGGGGGGGGCATGCATTTTGTCACCTGTGTCCTGAGATAGGGTTGGTGAGTGGGTTAGGGTCCAGTGTCGGGTTGTGCAAGGTTCCAGATGTTCCCTTCAAAGATCTTGCAGAAGCATCTCAAGCAACCTTGGATCCAATGAGTCTTATAGTCTTTTCTGACAATGAGAGGATGGAGAAAACAGCCCCCCCCACCTATCTCCTCCTGTTTGGACCTCTGGGGAACCAAATGCAAATGGTCTGGGCCAGGCTGGTCCCACCCAGGGAAGACTTGGGTTCAGGCCCCATGGGGTCCCGCAGTGCCCATGGTTGTAGCCATTCCATGCTCTAAAAACTTTGTTAATGTAACCTTATTTAACCACAATGCTTAGGTGTAATAGGGACAGGTGGTACAGCTGCACTGGGGCCCATTAGCCTAAAGCATTCCCACTTCCTGGTACAGTGGCAGGAGAGAGTGAACAGAGGGCCTCCATACCATTTTCTGTACCAGGCCCATTCCCAACTCGCTACAGTCCTACATTGTTTTCATATTTAGTAAATACTCCCTAAGAGACAGGGGTATTGTCTGAGACCAGACTCCTCTCTTCCGATGTAGATGCCATTTCTTGAGGAAGACCTGGTTGCATCTGTCACTCCAAGTAAATATAAATGAATGTGCCCATTCTTATCAAAAGAAGCTCCCATTGTGATTTAGACCTATTTCTGTGTCTTGTATAAAATTAACTATTCATTACCATAAACTATACTGATGAATTATGGTATCTCTGAATTTAGTTTGCACTTTTACTCAGAATTAATTTTAGTTTTTTGTACATTTCATATAAATTCGTATATCTGAGGGAAAATGCCTGAGGCATTCATTAATTTTATTTGACAAACATAAGAGCTTGATAGCAAGGTTTCTTGCTTGTTGACAATTGGCGATTTAAGACAACCTGAACAGTTAAGTGAAAACATACCAGAGAAAACATAAACTGGGTAGTGAGGTGAAGAGAGCAAAAGACAAAGAAGGTAGAGTAATTTTCTTTCTATAAAAGTAATAAAACAGGAGAAACAATGTTATCATTGACTGTCACCAACCCCTGAGGCTCTGACTAAGCACTAGTTGTTCCCTAAAATACCTCAGTTAATTGTCTGTGTTGATACAGAGGGAGAGGGAAAGGTGCATGGCCAACCCAATTAGTATATTATTATTAATTATTATTATTAGCATTTATATAGCACCAGTGATGTACCTGGCGCTTTACAAAAAGATAAGATAGACATGGTCCCTGCCAGAGAGCTTACAATTTAAAGACAGGGGGAGGGGAGACAAGGAAGGGGGAACAGAGTGAGAGACAAGATATGCATCATTCATGAGGATGCGAGAACTCATGTACACTTTCTTGACTTGGTTACAGTAAATTGGGAGTTTACATACAACAGGTGGGAGATAGTCCTGGGTGGGGATGATTAGCAGGAGTTCAGAAGGGTGGAGCGGAAAAGGTGGGTTTTGAGGAGGGACTTGAAGGTGTGGAGGTGGGGGCAAGGTGGATGAGGGCAGGGAGGGAGTTCCAGGCATGCAGGACAGCAAGAGAGAAGGGAAGAAGGCAGTTGGGGGAGCAGGGGAGGTGTGGGAGGGTGAGGGAGGGGATGGAAGAGAAGTGGAGTGCTCCAAGACGGGTTCGGAGGGAGATCAGGGCAGAGAGGTAGGGGGAGCGAGGTTGTGAAGGGCTTTGTAAGTGAGGACAATAGCTTGTGCAGAATATACTCAGGAAGAGGGAGCCAGTGGAGAGAGGAGAGGAGAGGCTGCACATGGTCAAAGCAATGGGCAAGGTGGATGATCCTGGAAGCAGAGTTTTGAACAGAGATGAGGGAAGAAAGGTGAGAGCGGGGAAGGCCAGCAAGGAGGAGGTTACAGTCGTCGAGAAGTGAGATGATGGGGGGCGTGGATGAGAGTTTTGGCAGAGGAGACAGACAGAAAAGGGTGGATCTTAGCAAAGTTGTGGAGGGAGAAATGGCAGGACTTGGCGACGGAGTCAATGTATATATTTATTTTAATTTATTTTAATTGAGAGTTTGAAGGTAAGGTGCGAATCAAAAATGAAGCCCAAGCTATGGACTTTGAGGACAGCGAGGATGGAGACCTCGTCAATGGCAACTGAGAGGGAAGAGGGAGAGGAAGGATTGGGAGGGTAGATAAGGAGTTCAGTTTTCGCCATGTTCAGTTTGAGTTGGCGTTGAGACATCCAGGTGGAGATATCAGAGAGACAGTTGGTGAGACTAGCTTGAACAGAGGGCGAGAGGGAAGGAGTGGAGAGATAGAATTGAGTGTCATCAGCATATAGGTGTTATTGGAAACTGTGAGAGGCAATGAGTTTGCTTAGGTATTGGGTGTAGATAGAGAAGAGGAGAGGGCCAAGGATAGACCCTTGGGGAACGTCGACCGAGAGGGGTAGGGAGGAGGACGGGTAGGAGTTAGGAAGAGATACACTGAAGGAGCGGTCAGAAAGGTAGGAGGAGAACCAGTCGAGGACAGAGTCCCGGAATCCAAGGGAGTGAAGCACTTCAAGCAGGAGCAAGTGGTCAACAGCGTCAAAGGCAGCAGCGAGATCAAGTAGGACAAGAATAGAGTAAAGGTGGTTGGATTTATGTATAAGAAGATAATTGGTGATCGTAACAAGAGCAGTTTCAGTGGAGTGAAGGGGGCGGAAGATGGATTGTTGGGGATCAAGGGAGGAGTTGGGGGAGAGGAGGTCAAGGCAACGGGAGTAGACAAACCGTTCGAGGAGTTTGGAAGCAAAAGGGAGGAGCAAGACAGGACAGTAAAGTATAGAACTTTCCCTAGTGGTTGGGGGGCCCCAGCCAGTGGCTGTTCCCACACTCTGGGGGCCACCTGCATGGATTGGAGTGCCCTGCTTAGTAGAGCAGAGATTGGACCCGCCAGACTTCCCACTCACCACCTTATGGGCCAGTCAGCACAAGCATTGGTCCTACCAGTTGGACCATGCCACTGGGCACTCCAAAGTCACCCCAGAAGTGACCACTTCCTGGGGCCAGGGGGCAGACTCTTCTGGCTGTTCCCATTTCTGGCCCTCTTGGGCCTCGCTGCTGTGGTGGAGAGTAGGGCTGCAACAGCAAGCTGCTGTGGTAGGCTTTTCCAACGTGCGCCTGCTGCTGAAGAAACCATCATTGGATGTGGATGCACTGCCAGCTACTGACCTGTCTCTAACATTCCCTTTTTAGGGAAGGTTATTGAGCGGGCGGTGGTGATCCAGCTCCAGGCACATCTAGATAGCATCGGTTTCCTAGACCTATTTCATTTGGGGTTCTGTCCTGGCTATGGTACTGAGCCAGCGTTGGTGGCCTTGGTCGACTACCTCCGCCAGGAGATAGACGCAGGATGTTCTATATTTCTTATCGTGCTAGATCTCTAGGCTGCTTTTGATACCGTTGACCATGGGTTGCTGTTGAGATGGCTGCATGACCTGGGGGGCTTGGACGGGACTGTTCTTGAATGGTTCTGCTCATTGCTCTCGGGGAGAAGTCAGCTGGTGGTGTTGGGAGCTGAACCATCTTGCCCCTGTGCCTTGTCCTGCAGCGTTCCTCAGGGTTCCATTCTGTCTCCATTGTTATTTAATGTATACCTGTAGACCTTAGGGGAGGTCGTGAGAGGGTTTGGGATGTGATGTCATCAATATCTCTGTCAATGAGCTGGTTCAGCGTTGGAACAGCTTGCTGGAGGAGGCTATTGCAGGGTGGCTCTGAGACGTCCTCTGCCTCGGTCTCGTCACCGCAGGGCCCCTTGGTTTACCGAGGGGCTTTGGTGTATGA
>QEPC01001041.1:114595-137334 GCA_003113815.1 Sphenodon punctatus | reverse complement strand
GACCCAGACCCTGCTGTCTCGTTGCTATCCCAGTGTTTGGAGGCCGTGGCGGAATGGATGTGGCAGAGCAGACTGAAGCTCAACCCCGATAAGACAGAGGTGATGTTGGTGGGGAGAGCGAGGGAGGTAGTGGCCCCCCTGATGGGGGGGGTTCACCCTCCTATAGCTCAGCAGGTCTGGAGTCTGGGGGTGATATTGGATGCAGATCTACGCCTGGAGTGGCAGGTGGAGGTAGTCACGAAGGCTGCCTTCTGCCAGTTGCATCTGGTGCGGAGGCTGCGTCCATACGTCTCCAGCCTGGACCTGGCCTCCCTCATCCATGCCTTCGTCACCTCGAGGCTGGACTACTGCAATGCGCTCTACATGGGGCTTCCCTTGTTCCTGATTTGGAGGCTGCAGCTAGTGCAGAATGGGTGGCCCGGCTCCTCTCGGGGATGGGTCGTTGGGAGCACATAACGCCTGTGCTCTGGACTCTGCACTGGTTGCCCATAGCGTGCCAAGCCATGTTCAAGGTTTTGGTGTTGATCTATAAGGCCCTTCATGGTCTGGGCCTCTCGTACCTCAGGGACTGCCTCGCCCTCTGCGCCCCACAGCGGCTCCTTCAGTCTGCCGGGGGTGCCTTCTTGGATGTCCCTCATGTTAAGTGGGGAACCACAATGGAGAGGGCATTCTTGGTGGCTGGGCCCCGTCTTTGGAACTCCCTCCCAGAGGAAGCTCACCTGACCCCAAGCCTTTTGACATTCCGGTGAAGTTGTAAAACCTGGCTGTTCACCCAGGCCTTTGGGGAGGGGGGTTAGTGAGGTTTTATCTCCCCTTACCCTATTTATTGTTTTTACTGTGATGCCCGGCCCTGTTTTAATACTAGTATTTTGGAATGTTTTAAATTGTTTTTAGATGTATTTTATATTTGTGTTTGTTTTTTTTATTTGTAAGCTGCCCCGAGCTGTTTTAGGAGGGGTGGGGTAGAAATTTGATAAAATAAATAAATAAATAAATAAATATGCTGATGATACTCTGCTGTACTTCTCTTTTTCAGCTGACCCAGAACCTGCTGTCTCATTGCTATCCCAGTGTTTGAAGGCCGTGGCGGAGTGGATGTGGCAGAGCAGACTGAAGCTCAGCCCCGATAAGACGGAGGTAATGGTGGTGGGGAGAGTGAGGGAGGTGTCAGACCCCCTGATTGGGGGGGGGGTTGTCCTCCTATAGCTCAGCAGCTTCAGAGCCTGGGGGTGATATTGGACTCAGATCTTTGCCTGGATTGGCAGGTGGAGGTGGTGGCGAAGGCCGCCTTCCACCAGTTGCATCTGGTGTGGAGACTGCGTCCGTATGTCTCTGAGCCAGACCTGGCCTCCCTCATCCATGCCTTCATCACCTCAAGGCTGGACTACTGTAATGTTCTCTACGTGGGGCTGCCCTTGTTCCTGGTCCGGAGGCTGCAGCTAGTGCAGAATGCAGCGGCCTAGCTCCTGATCGGAACGGGTCGTCGGGAGCATATAACACCTGTGCTCTTGACTCGGCACTGGTTGCCAATAGTGTGCCGAGCCAGGTACTGGTAATGATCTATAAGGCCCTTCACCGTCTTGGCCCCTCGTACCTCAGGGACCGCCTTGCCCTCCGTGCCCCACAGTGGCTCCTTCGGTTTGCTGGGGGTGCCTTCTTGGATGTCCCTCATGTTAAGTGGGGAGCCACAATGGAGAGGACATTCTTGGTGGCTGGGCTGCATATTTGGAGTTCCCTCCCGGAGGAAACTCTCCTGACCCCAAGCCTTTTGACATTTTGGCAGGCTTGTAAAACTGGCTGTTTGCCCAGGCCTTTGGGGAGGGGAGTTAAGGTTTTTAGCTCTTCCCTACCCTTATTTTTATTTCTTTTATTTTTCCTAACCCTGTTGGGGTTTTAAATTGTGTGGTGTTTTAAAAAAATTGTTGTTTTTTTTATGAATGTTTTTACTTAGTTGTACATCACCCCGGGATGCCGTAGGCATATGGGGCGACTAATAAATGTTTAAAATAAAATAAATAAATAATAAATAAATAAATAAATAAATAAATAATAAATATAATATTCTTCAATGAGCGGCACGGTACGATAGAAATGTTCATTCTGCTACTTCTACTGTTTCACTACTTTCATTCTGCTACTTCCACCGGGTGCAAAAATAGCAGTACAATGTTTGTTTTGACAGTTTCAATCTTCCACAATTTCCATTGGCATTCCAAAGTAGCAGAACAAAGTTTTTTCTGACAGTCTGAGATTTCCTGAGATTTCCTGAGATTCTTTCAACAGTTTCTGAATTAGAAGAATGCCAGCAGAATTTGCAGAATGCAAGCAGAAAGTCACAGGCAATTCCTAATGGTGGAATTAAAATAATGGAGCAGAAAAAGGAGTTGCCACTTGAGCCCTAGCGGAGAGTGTGGCCCATCTAACGAGAAGGAGACTTCCTGGTATTTAGGCCCAGCCAGTGACAGTCCCTGGTCTCTGGGACCACCTGGGTAGAGAGGCACGGCATGCTTGGTAGATCAGATATTGGTCCTATCCCACTGCCCGCTCACTCACTCAGGGGCTGCTTAGCACTGGTATGGGTCCTGCTGGTAGGGCCTTGTCTCTGGGTACTCCAAAGTCACCCCATTAGCCACTGATCTCTGGGGGCATAGGTCAAACCTGCTTGACTTTCCTACTCCCCCCAACTGGCCTTTTTCAGCTTTGCTGTGGTAGTGGGGGGGGGGAGGGGCGGGAGGGCCCGCCTAACAAGGAGGGAAATTCCTCCCATGTTCCCAGGGCCCAGTCAATGGCTGACTTGACATTCTGGGGTCACCCTGGTGAGAGAGCAGTGCTGCACTTGGAGGAGCAGGAATTGGCCCCCCCTGAGGAGCCAGATCATTGATAGTATGGGTCTTGTCAGTAGGCCATGGGTGCTACCCCAATGCATGTGCAGCCACCGGACCTGCTAATCGCCCTGCTCCCAAGCTGCAACTGGACTGGGTGCTCCAGCCAGCCTGCCAAGCTGGCTGTGCTAGTCTTGCCTTGCAAGA
Source organism: Sphenodon punctatus (assembly GCA_003113815.1). Lineage (NCBI taxonomy): Eukaryota > Metazoa > Chordata > Lepidosauria > Sphenodontia > Sphenodontidae > Sphenodon > Sphenodon punctatus. Next base: position 134,305 of record QEPC01001041.1, on the reverse strand, counting down.
CAGCCTTCACACCCTTTTCTTGGTTGTCCTAACAACCTGGGCTACTTCACTTCCCACCAAAGTGGCATTGCCCCTGGCCACCAGCTGCCATCCTTGCAGCTCCAACAATGGCCTAAATCCATTAAACCCTTGTTCCAAGTCCTTCTTTTGATGGGAGCATGACAAATGGCCCCTTGAGTGCTAGCTGGGCAGTGATGGTGTAGCAGGTTTTTTTCCCAGGGCCACATGAGGATGCTGGGGTATCTCTGGAGAATTAGCACTACCCTGCTGCCATGCCTATTCAGGCATTGCCTTGGTTGAATCCACCTATGAGGAAGGGGGTACCCTCCTATAGGGCCCAACACTCACCAGTCCCAAGGGTATCAATTCCACAGTCCTTTATTAGACACAGTACAGTCCTCAGTGTCTACAGTCCCTGGGGCTGCTGGCTCATCTGCCATCATCCTTCAGGCCCAGCACAGTCTTACTCAGGCACAGGAGCATCACAATGGGCATTTTTACATACATCTTAAAGTGCTGGTCTTTCAATCTTCTCGGTTTACAAGTCCACAAATAAGTTCCGGATGCATTCTTCACACAAACACACTGCCCTGAGGCAGCCTAAAGTAGCTGCAGCTGTAGACATGAGGGGCTGCCATGGAAACCAAGTGACCATAACTGCCTAGAGCAAAGCAGTTCACCAGGAGAACGTTTTATGCACAAAAGTTCTGGGAGAAGTTCTATGCAGAAGTTCAAAGAGCCAGATGTTTAAGATCTGGGTGAGTGATTTAAACACACAGAAAGTTCAGGATATAACAGCAAACATGCAGGAGAAATGTGTGTCTAAAAACACCCAATATCAACCCCTCCCCCCCAAAAAAGTCCATATAGCCAGGCCTCAGACTACCAGGCTCTGACCAAGCCTTCCCCAGGCACAAAACTGCCTCCTGGGCACATTCCTCTCTGACTTGCTTGGGTCCACTCTGATTTCCAGCCTTCAGCACCTTGGAAAGTGTAGAGTGGGAAGGATCTGCTTTAGGCTTTTTCCAGGGAGATGTTGCTGCTTCGCCTTCCAAACAGAGGGTGTTTTTACACACACATTTCTCCTACATGTTTGCTGTTACATCCGGCCCACTCTGTCCCTGGAGTTATCAGCCTGTTCTCCCCACAGGCAGATCTTTAGCTATGGGCTGGCTCTCCCAGGCCCATGTGCATATGCTCAGCACTCCAGCTGGCCCATTCAGTCCCCACTTAAAGGGCAGTAGCCCCGCAAGATTGCCCCCTGCTACAGATGGGCTATTCATGAGGTTGTGAAAATACAGGTGCACGAGCTTAACTTAGGCCCTTTTCACACGAGATGTCCCCACCCAGCTCCATGCAGTTTTGCTGCATGGATATGGGTGGAGGGGCCCATGTGAATGCTGTATTAATTGGGGGAAGTGTACGTGCTCCTGCACTACACCCACCTCCACCCATCACCCATGCATGGAGCAATGGGCTCCAATGCCCGATGCTCCGTGGGTGGAGATGGGTGGAGGTGGATGTGCAGCCATGGGAACAGGCACACACCCACTTCCACCCACCGCGGCCACATGCCCATCCCTTCACCCACCACGGTCCATATAAAAGTGGCCTTAGTTACATGGAAGAGATTCTGAGGGAGGGAAGGGGACACAATTTCACTGATAATGAGCCAGGGAAACTCTGATGGAAGAGGTAGGTTTTCAGGAGGAATTTGAAAGTTGGGACAGAGGGAGTAGAACATATGTGTCCAGGGAGGGAGCTCCAGGCATGGGGGGAAGCAAGAGAGCCTATACAGATGGGATGGGCTCCACCTTTACCAGAAGGGAACCCAGTTGCTGGCACTAAAAATTAAAAATGTGATAGAGCAGTTTTTAAACTAGAACCTGAGGGGAATGCCAATAGGCACTGTGGAGTGCACAGTTCGAACTGTGGCATCTATTCAGGATGATGTTAACTTAGGGGATTTTGAGTTGCTTAAGACTGAGGAAGGGATAAAAATTAAGGGACTACAGGTGGAATTCAGTGGACAACAGATAAATAACAATTCCAGGGTGGCTGATATGGTCCCCTATAATGTACACAGTAAGAAGAATAAAAAGAATACACATAAATGCCTATATGCAAATGCTAGAGGCCTAAAAAGTAAGATGGGAGAATTAGAGTGTATGGTGCTAAATTAAGATCTAGACATTATAGGCATCACAGAGGCATGGTGAAATGAGGATAACCAATGGGACACTGCAATACCAGGGTACAAAATATATTGGGATGACAGAGTAGATAGATTTGGTGGTGGGGTGGTTTTATATGTAAAAGACAACACTGAGTCAAGTACAATTAAAATTTTAAAGGATGCAAACTGTTCCCTAGAATCTCTATGGATAGAAATTCCAGGTATAAAGAGGAAGAGTATCGCAGTAGGGCTATACTATCATCCGCCTGACCAGGACGGAGAGACTGATAAAGCAATGCTAAAAGAAATTAGACAGGCTACTAAAGTCAGCAACATAATAATAATGGGTTAGTTCAATTACCCTAACATTGATTGGGTGAATGTTTCTTTGGGGCGAGATGTGGAGGTCAAATTTCTAGATGCTGTAAATAACTGCTTCCTAGAATAGCTGGTTCTGGAACCAATAAGAGGAGGAGCTATTCTAGATCTAGTCCTGAGTGGCACGCAGGATCTGGTTCAAGGAGTAACTGTGGCAGAGCCAGTAGGCAATAGCGATCATATAATTATCACATTTGACATAATTTCTGGAGTGAGATAGACAAACAAAAGTACAGCAGTAGCATTTAACTTTAAAAAGGAAGATGATGATAAAATGAGGAAACTAGTTAAAAAAAACCCCTAAAAACCACAGCTGCAAGGGCTACAAGTTTGCAAGAGACGTGGAGGCTGTTTAAAAGCACCCTTCTGGAAGCCCAGATTATATGCATCCACCAAGTTAAAAAAGGAAGCAGGAAGACAAAAAGTCTTCCACTATGGCTAAATGAGGAGGCATCCTTTAAGAAATGGAAGGCTAGTCCCAATGAAAATAATATGAATGAGCATAAACACTGGCAACATAAATGTAAAGTGTTAATAAGTCAGGCCAAGAGAGATTATGAAGGGAGGGTTGCTAAAGAGGCAAAAACAAGCAACACAAACTTTTTGAAATACATCAGAAGCAAGTAGCCTGCTAGGGAGTCAGTTGGGCCATAAGATGACAAGGGAGTAAAGGGGGCACTCAGGGAGTCTAAGGACATTGCAGAGAAGCTGAATGAGTTCTTTTCGTCTGTCTTCACTGTGGAGGATTTGGAGGAGTTACCCACACCGGATCCTTGCTTTGTGGGTGAGGAATTGGAAGAGCTGTTACAAATCAATATGATGTTAGAGGATGTTCTAGGGAAAATTGACAAACTGAATCTAACAAGTCACCAGGGCCAGATGACAGTCACCCCAGAGTGCTGAAAGAACTCAAATATGAAATCATACACTTACTATTAGTAATTTGTAACCTGTCACTAAAATCTGCCACTGTACCCGAGGACTGGAGGGTGGCAAATGTAACCCCAATATTTAAAAAGGAATCCAGAGGCGATCCTGGAAACTGCAAACCAGTAAGCTTGATGTATGTGCTGGGGGAAATGGTGGAAACCATAATTAAGGACAGAATTACAGGGCATGGTTTAATGGGGAAGAGTCAACACTGATTTAGTAAAGGTAAGTCATGCCTCACTAACCTGTTGGAATTCTTTGAGGATGTAAATAAGCATGTGAACAAGGAGACCCAGTAGATATAGTGTACCTGGATTTCCAGAAAGCATTTGATAAGGTTCCTCATGAGAGACTCTTAGGAAAATTAAAAAGTCATAGGATAGGAGGTAGTGTCTTATTATGGATCAGAAACTGGTTAAAAGATAGAAAGCAAAGGGTTGGACTTAATGGTCAGTTTTCACAATGGAGAGATGTAAAAGTGGTGTGCCTCCGGGATCTTTATTGGGACCGGTGCTGTTTAATGTATTTGTTAATGATTTAGAAAAGGGTGTTAAGAGTGAGGTGATCAGATTTGTAGATGACTCCAAGTTATTCAAGGTAGTTGAAACATGAGCAGACTTTGAGAAACTGAAACTGGATCTTACGACTCTGGATGCCTGATAGGGGTGTGCATGTTGTTTTCATTATTACAATAATGATAACAAAAAATATTGTTTTCATTTTCATTATAGCAATAACAAAACTGACAACCGAGAATAACTACAATGATAACAAAAACGACAACCAAGAATACCAAAAATGACAACTGAGAATAACGATAATGATGATAATGATAATGATACCAAAATGATACCAAAATGATACCAAAAACGATAGCAAAAACGATAACAAAAATGATAACAAGAAACAAAAACGACAATGTCATTATCATTGTCATTATTATTAGTGCTGTGGCAGTTGAGTTTTGGTTGGAAAACGTAGAGGGGAGGAGGGAACAGACATCTCGGAGTCTTAATCGGGTTGAACTCTTGAACTGTGTTGGGAGGGACGAGCAGCTCAGCAGTATCTGATGAATGTATCCCTGGTCAATGAGCAGTGCAAGCCAGCCCCAGCTGTCTCATGGGACTCTGTGATTGCTCAATGCCTGCTGCCTCCCACAACCAATCAGGGGGTGTGTGAGAGAGGGCACTGCAACCTTTATAATTGGAGGGCTAGGTTTTTTTTCTCCATTGTGTGAGAGGTCTGCTTGTCAGGTTGAGTTTACAGAACTGTGCTGCTTGCATATTAAAAATCCTCCCTAGCCCTCATTGTGATATTTATTTATTTATTTATTTATTAGGTATTCCCACCAATACCTTTCCTTCCTCATACCCTACATTTTTCTTTCTCCCTTTCCCTTCCCTTCTCCCCCCTGTACATTATATATGGTTAGGTAGTATAGATTAGATAGAGATATATATTATAGACATATAGATTAGATTAGAATAGTTCTATAGTTAATTGTTTAGATTTCTTTTCCCCTTCCCCTGTCTTCCTTAGATTTAGATAAATATTAGTTGTGCACAAGAATCAATAATGATACTGATATCCAAAATAAAATCTTTGGTTCAAATGGTACTGATATCAATACCGGTATTAATAATGATAACAAATATTGATACCAATAATGAAAATGATACCGATACCGATACTGATAGCAATAATGATAATGAAAATGATATCAAAAATGATACAAAAATTAATAATGAAAACAAAAACAACATTGTCATTAATAACGATAATGAAAATGACATTTTTGAACAACGAAAACAAAAAACAAAAATGACATGGGGGCCTGGTGCACACCCCCTAGTGCCTGGGCATCTAAATGGCAAATGAGATTTAATGTGGACAAGTGCAAAGTGATGCACGTAGGGAAAAATAATCCAAACAATGCGTACACAATGCTTGGTACTAAACTAGGAGTTACCACTCAGGAAAAGGATCTGGGTGTGGTTGTGGACAATACAATGAAAACCACAGCGCAGTGCACAGCAGCAGTCAAAAAAGTAAACAGAATGTTGGGAATAATTCAGACGGGGATAGAGAATAAAACTAAGGATGTCATAATGCCTCTATACAAATAAATGGTGTGACCGCACCTCGAATATTGTGTGCAGTTCTGGTCACCCCATCTCAAAAAAGACATAGCTGAATTAGAAAAGGTACAGAGAAGGGCAATAAAAATTAGGAATGTGCGAATATCCCGGAGTTTGGATGTTCGGATGTTCAGACGTTGCGTCCGAAAATTTAGTTCGGATTCGTGGGTACGGTCCCACGGAGTTCGGACCCCCTTAAACATTGGGGAAGTTCAGCCATGGCAGAGGCTTGGGACATTCCAGGAGGGGCCTATGGGGGCATGGCAGGCCGTTGGACACAGCAACAGCAGTAGCAGAGACCGGGAAGGCTTGGTGCTTGGCACCCCGGGTTGCCCGAGCAGGCAGGCTCGATGCTTGGCCCCTGGGGGTGCCTGTAGGGGCATGGCTGCCCATCTGAGACCCAGAAGCAGCAGCAGCAGCAGCAGCAGCAGCAGCAGAGGCTAGGCGATTGCAGGGTGCCAGGCATCGGTGGAGTAGTGGCAGAGGCCCGGCCAGGGCTTGGTGGCTGGCAACCTGACTTCGTCGGGTGTTGCAGGCTGGCATCATACTCGATCAATCTCATGAAGCTCTACTGCAAACTGAGCAAGCCTTACCCGGTGGTGAATCTCATGAACACCCAGCACCCACCTGCCGGCACACTTATCCGAGCTATGCCTGTCTACAAGAGGGAGTAGCAAATGTCTGACATGCAGTACCACCACCACCACCAGCAGCAGACATTGAATTGTCAGGGCACCATAATTGCAGCTAGCACCCCTACTTGGCTGGGCATTGCAGACTGGCTGGAATCAGCGAAGCAGTGGCAGAGATCCAGCCAGGACTCAGTGGCTGGCACCTCTACTAGGCCAGGCGTTGCAGGATGGCTGGCATTGGTGGAGCATTTGCAGACAAAGAAGTGAAATGACAGCCCTCCCTGATTGGAACGTAGGCCCCAGAACCTAGACGGGGGATCCTGGAGCTGGAGTGGCTAACTGTTTCTTGATGCAGTGGAATGATGGCTCCCTGTGAGCAGAATGACAGCCCCAGAACCCTGATGGTGGGTCCTGGGACTGGAGTGGCATCTTCTGGATGAAGTGGAATGACAGCCCTCCCTGTCTGGAATATAGGCTGGCTGGCATCAGTAGAGCATTGGCAGACAGTGAAGTGAAACGACAGCCCTCCATGCCTAGAATGTAGCCCCCAGAAACCTGGTGGTGGGTCCTGGAGCTGGAGTGTCTGGCTGTTTCTTGATGCAGTGGAATGTCAGCTCCCTGTGAGTGTAATGATGCCCCCAGAACCCTGAGGGTGGATCCTGGGGTTGGAGTGGCAGCTTATCGATTAAGTGGATCGACAGTCCTCCCTGCCTGGAATGTAGGCCCCAGAACCCTGATGGTGGGTCCTGGGACTAGAATGGCAGCTTCTGGATGAAGTGGAATGACAGCCCTCCCTGCCTGTAATGTAGGCCCCAGAACACTGAGGGTGGGTCCTGAGACTGGAGTGGCTGGCTGTTTCTTGATGCGGTGGTATGACGGCTCTCCATGAGTGGGATGATGGCTCCAGAACCCTGATGGTGGGTCCTGGGGCTTGAGTGGCTGGCTATTTCTTGATGAGGTAGAATGATGGCTCCCTGTGAGTGGAATGACAGCCCCAGAACCCTAATGGTGTGTCCTAGGGATGGAGTGGCTGGCAACCCAGGGGCATTTCAGGCTGGCTGGCATTAGTGGATCAGTAGCAGAGGCCCGGCCAGGGCTTGGTGGCTGGCACCCCTACCCGTCCAGGTGTTGCAGGCTGGCTGGCATCCGTGGAGCAGTGCAGACGCCTGGCCAGGGCTTGGTGGCTGGTACCCCTACTTGGCCAGGTGTTGCAGGCTGACAGGCATCAGTTTAGCAGCAGCAGAGGCCCGGTCAGAGCTTGGTGGCTGTTACCCTACTTGGCCGGGCATTGCAGACTGCCAGGCATCGGTGGAGCAGCGGCAGACGCCTGGCCAGGGCTTGGTGACTGGCACCCCTACTTGGCCGGGCATTGCAAGCTTGCATCCTACTTGCTGGATCTCAACAAGCTCTTCTGCAAATTGGTCAAGTCTTGCCCAGTGGTGACTCAGTAGCCACTCAGTAGCAGGCATTGGATTGCTGGGGCACAGTACCCATCGCACAGCAGAGGCAGCAGAAGCAGATATTGGTTTACTGGGGCACAGAACCCATGGCACAGACAGCAGAGGCAGCATTGGCAGCAGCAGCAGACATTGGATTGTTGGGGCACAAAACCCATGGCACACACAGCAGAGGCAGCATTGACAGGAACAGGAGACACTGGATTGCCAGGGCACAGAACCAGTGGAATAGCAGAGACGCTAACAGCAGGATTTGTCTGTGTGCAGCACCCATGGTGCCAGGATGGTAGAATTTTCCAGAAAAGAGTTCCCATACAGCAGCAGATGACAGCAGCAGGATTGCGTGGGCACATTTTGATTTTCCAGGGAAGAGCACCAAAGGACCAGCAGACAGCAGCAGTGGGATTACCAGGCCAGTAGGGCACATCACCCAGGGTTGCCAGGGCAGGCAGACAGGCACCTTGGCATGAGAGGCAGGCAGGCTGGGGCAGGGCGTGAGGTTGGCAACCAAAATGGGGAGACAGGCAGCGTGGCATGAGCATCAGAAGGCAGGGCTTCAGATTTACCCACTGGACAGACAGACAGGCAATTTGACATGAGGATAAGGCAGATTGAGGCAGGGTTCGAGCTTGGCAACCAATGTGGGCAGACAGGCAGCATGGCTTGAGCATCGGAAGGCACACTGACGCATAGTTTTCTCTTGGCAACCTGGGTGGGCGGGCAGACAGGTAGCGTCCCATGAGAGGTAGTAGTGAAGACAGGCTGGGACCATGGGAGGGACTCAGATAGGCTGGTGAAGACTGTTCAGCATGCACAAGAGACAGCCAGTCAGATAGGTGGACTGAGATCATCTAGAAAGAGGCCGGCTGGCAGGCTTTTAGCTTCCCAATGCCACCTTATGTCATGAGGTCAGTAAAATAGACCAGCCAAGGCCATCTAGTCAGAGAGAGAGAGAGAGTCAGGGTGGGCACTGGGCATTGGGATGGAGGGACAGCACCTCAGCAACAGCAGCCCAGATTGAGGAGGAGCCCCGTTCCAAAACTGCCCATGGCACGGGATGGTGTGTGCTACTGCACCATCAATCCATGTCCAGGGCAGCGCGGGGAATCCCAGCAGCAGAAGTTTCACCTTTATGAACAGTAACTGCTCCACAAACTTGGCATCCAGTGCTGTGGCGAGCAAATGTCCCCCACTATTGAGAACACCCGTTTGATGGGGACACTTGTTGGTGGGCAGGAAAAGAGACACTTGGCCACTTTGGACAGGGCCGGCCACATGTTGGTCTTGCCGGTTCCAGTAGGCCAAGGGATCGCTTCTGGGCTTGATGTATGGCTCCTCCTCCAGATAGCTCTCCACTGCTGCTGAGGCGCTGTCGTACTCCCTCACGTAACTCTGCCTGGGCACCACCTCCACCACTGCCCTCAGCCACACTGCCTACCCTTCTGTGCACAAGCCCATGCTCACCAGAGTGCCCTGCACATACGTGCTGCTGCTGCTCACAATAGGGATGCTGCTGCTCAGCCTGCTTCTGGTGCTGCTACTGCTAGGGCTGGGGGCAGGGATAGACCCCACCGACTGAAAGGGGTGTCTGCTTCCACTCTCACCATCCTCAGGGGTGTCCTGCTGCTGCTGCTGCTGCTGCTGCTGCTGCTGCTGCTGCGCACTCTCAAGAGCCCACTCTGCCTGCCAGACCCTCTCCACCAGCTCACCCTTTCAGTGTCCATAGAGCTCTGTCTGACATGCCACACTGCTCTTGACACTGGGTTCCAGCATGCATGGTGCCAAAACGTATTCTGTCCGCTTCAGGAGCTCATCGAACTGCGCCTTCAGCTCTGCCTTCAGCTGCCACACCAAGGCAACAGCCTCATCTGCCAGCTTTCTGCACTTAGGGCCACAATCCTGCCCCTGGAGAATTTCCTCCAGCCTCCTCAGGAGATTCTGGACCAGAGGGGTCACCTGGCTGATGGTAGCCGTGGAGGAGCTGATGGTCTCCATCATGGCAGGAACGGTCTCAGCACGAAGCCCTTGTGAGTCAGGATCTCCCATTCTACCCCATTGTACTCTGGAGGTGCCCCACTTTCCATCACCAGTTGCATCTGATGCAAGGCGGCTTTCTGCTCGAGAATCCGCTCAAGCATCCGCTCAAGATTGAATTCCTCTGGGTGGACACATCCTGCACCAACTGGTGCACTGGGGAACCTTGCTCTGCCTGATTCACCTGGAGGAGGTCGCTGCCCTTCACGCTCCAGTTAAAGAAACCAGCCAGGTTTCTTCCCCACTTGATCAGGGAGCTAAGGGAGCCTGCCCCAATCCCCTTCGCCACAAATCTCAAAGCATCCCTGACCACCAGGTGAAGGGTTTGTGTGGTGCAAGGGATGCAGGTGAAGCCCCCTTCATGGACTGCCATCAATATGTTGGCTGCGTTCTCCGTCACCACACACCCCTTGGTGAAGGGCACGTCTGGCATGACCAACTCTCTCACCATGGTGGTCAGGGTTGCCTCAAAGTTCCAAGACATGTGGGGCTGTCCATTACTTCTGAATGAAGCAGGACCCACCTATACCCTGCTTCTGGACCCCTCCTGCCACTCCCAAATGCTGCCTCTGGGTCCTGCCACCAATGCGCTGTCACTGCCAGGTAGGCATGCTGCGCGTTCCTACTCGACCGCAGGTCTGTGGTGAAATGGACGGTGGCACACCCAGCCCTTGACAACTTCTCCCACACCCGCTCTTTTAAAGCCCGGTACAAGGCTGGCACCACCTCCTGACTCAAGGTGGTGCATGAGGGCAGCTTAAACTAGGGGGCATCAGTTGCCTAAACCTCATGTCCCCGACCACTGAGAAGGGCTGCCCTGCCCATCCAGCGCAATCATTTCCACCAACATGCATGTGGCTTTCACTTGAAAGCCACCCCACCCTCCACATCCTGCAGCTACCAATGGACTTGGCAGCTGCCCCCACCCCAGTTCCTCCATGGTGCACTGATGCTGATGCTCCCCCGTAGTAGCAATACCGCTCCTGCTGGTAAAGGCAGCTGTTCCAGCAGGACACTTGCCCTCTGATGGAGGTGGATGACTGGCCACTGCAGTCGGGAACCCAGTGGTGTCCACTGCCCTTGCCTGCCCCCTTAGCAGCACAGCATTGTGGCATCCCTTTTGGTGCCTCGCCATGGCAATTGTGCCAAGGTTGGTGAGCACCTTCCTACGCTTCACCACCTTCTTGCACAAAGTGCACTGCACCTCCATGGGATCATCCACCAGCACCAACTTAAAATGCACCCAGAGAGTGGTTTTTTCCCCCTCCTGCCTTCTGGCCTGCACCACTGATGCACCACTGGCAGTGCCAATAGGAGGGGCAGAACATGGTGGCAACACAGCTCTCAGAGGGACAGCCATCACCTCAGCACCAGACATCTCCTCCACAGGTCTGCATCGCTGTCCCCAATCTGAGTGATGTCCCCCAAGGGGAGTACTGGTACCCTGAGGCTGATAGACTCCCCACAATTCTTATGCCACTCTCCCTGTGCTCCCTATAGATGCTGCTGTTGCTGCTGCTGCTGTTGCTGCTGCTCTTCCTTTCCCTGCTGCCCTGTCCCTGCTTCCTCTCCCTGCTGATCCCAGGGGATCAACCCTGTCTCTAGCAGCCAGGGTGGGATCAAACAGCCCTGGACTGCTGGGGATCACCCCAATAATGGGGGTTGGGGACATTTGCGGGCTTAGAGGAACATCCGACCCCGAAGCACCTGCTCCTGCATCTACAGCAGAGACAGCCGCAGCCTCCTGGAGTGCCGACCTTTCAGTACCCTGCATGGCAGTGAAGGACACTGGGAGGAGGCACCACTGAACCACACTCCTAATGCCACTGCTGGGAGCCTCTGAAGCCTGACTGCCAAAATCAGGCCTGTGCAGATTAGGGCATGGTGATGTGTTTGGGCTGCTGCTGATGCCTACTGCCACTCCGCTGGCCCAACCCCTGCCATCTCTGCCACATACCCCATTGCCCACCTTACAGGCAGCAGACCAGCCTCTCCTGCTTCCCTTCTCCATTTCTCCCAACCAAAGAATGCACATAAAGATTGTATATTTATTTATTTATGTATTTATTTATTTATTTAAATTTGTAATCTAATATGATAGATAGATAGATAGATAGATAGATAGATAGATAGATAGATAGATAGATAGATACTCTAACTGCTGTTAACTATTCTAAAATCTATGGAACTAAATGGAATATTATCTAATATCTACAAAGGCCTAGTCCTACAAACACACTATAAAATATTAAAACTGGATCACTACACACTATCTCTATCTATCCCTATAACTAAGCTAACTCCTACATCTATCTATCTATCTATCTATCTATCTATCTATCTATCGTGAGTTGTCTCTTGTCAGACAAAATGCCGGCAATGACCCACCCCATTTATGTCCTTCTTGCTGGCAGCTTTTCAGGACAGGGAAAAATTCCTTACCTTTAAATGAGATTAACTGGCTGATGTGAGCCTTCGGGTGGTTTTATGTAATGCTAATGTTTGTTATTATGAATCATGTATTATTTTAGTGTGTTCCACGTGTGACCCTGTTCGATCCTTTTTGTTAAATTTCCTTTTCTACATTGCTTTGGCTAAGTAAATAAATGAAATTTGAATCACTATACACTATCTCTATCTATCTTTATATCTAAGCTAACTCCTACAACTATCTACCTATAGTAACTATCATATATATAAAAATATAAACACACACACACACACAGAGGGACGGCGGGGGGGACACAGACAGCTCACAACAAACAACACAGGGAGGGGTACAAAACTGAAATGAAACCTAAATCAATCTAATTCCTACTCTAAATAAATCCAAAAACAGAGTAAGGGGATCAGGGATGGAATATATATAGGAAGGAGGGAAGGTTCCCAAAACAGGGAGGAGGGAAGGACTCAGGGATGGAATATATATAGGGAGGAGGGAAGGATTCAATGAAGGGGAGGGAGAAACAACACAGGAAGGGGTAAAAAATAAAAATAACACCTAAATCGATCTAATCTAATCTAAATAAATGAAACTATGGAGGTAAATGTGTGGAAATGGGTAAAATAGGAGAATGATGGCAATGAAGACAAACTGCTGGGAAAGGGAGACTTCTGAAAATGCCTGCTTACAGTATCAGTGGCTAGCTCAGAAGGAATTGGAAGGGGCGGGGCAATGAATTTTGTTATTTGCTGCACCCGCTTTACCACAAGCCCCATTGGCTGTATGCAGCCTTGCCCCATACCAATCACTGACTGCAAAGTCAGTGGTCTGAGGAAAAGAGGGATGCATTCACACATCCCTAATAAAAATGATCAAGGGCATGGAAGGGCTCCCGTATGCAGAGAAGCTTGGTAGGTTGGGGCTCTTCAATTTGGAGAAGAGACAACTGAGAGGAGATATGATAGAGGTCTATTAAATCATGAGTGGTGTGGAACTAATAAAAAAGGAGCAGTTATTTAAACTCTCAGCTCGTACTAGAACTAAGGAATACTCCATGAAACTCATAGGTGACAAGTTTAAAACAAATAATTTTTTATTTTTTTTTCACTCAGCATATAATTGGGTTGTGGAATCTACTGCCAGAGGCTGCAGTAAGGGCCAGTACTATAGCTGAGTTTAAAAGAAGTTTGGACAAGTTTCTGGAAGATAGTAGGGGTGGAAAGTTCGGATTATCCAGTATCCGATACTGCCAGTATTTTGCTGTACCGGCAGTATCGGATTAATCCAGATATTGGGGGTACCGGTACCGGTTCCTCGTGCCGGATTGTTTTACATTGCGGCCATTGAAATGAATGGCCGCAATGTAAAAAAGAAGAAAAAAAACCAACCACTTTTCCCTCCCCCATCCAGGCTGTGCGGGTAGAAAAGGTGACACCCCCTTTTCCGGGGAACTTCCGGTTTTCCTTGGAAGGCCTAGTAAGCGCTGAAGCCGGCAGCCACAGTCAGCGCTGAAGCCGCCTGGAGCACCGTGCTGCTGCCACCGCCGCCACCCGGAGTGCCAAAGGTAGGTGATCCTTGCGTGTGGGGGCGATCCTTGGGTGTGTTAAACCACCCCCCACCCCAGGGATCACCCTAGTGATCCTTGGGTGTGGGGGCGATCCTTGGGTGTGTTAAACCACCCCCCACCCCAGGGATCACCCTAGTACCTACCTGCTGGTGCGGGCTCTGGGTCGTCTGCGGTGGCCCGGAACCAGGGACTTCGGGGAAACTTTTTTTAAAAAAAAAATCCAGGCTGGGCAGGGTGGGTGGGGGTGTCCCCTCTGCCACCCATGCAGCCTGGGAGGGGGAGGGATTGTTTTTTCCCCCCATTGATTTCAATGGGGACACTGACAGTTCCCCATTGAAATCAATAGATCCGGCACCGGTAAACCAGTTTTAATCCAGTAAACCGGTATTTTGCAAACCGGTAACCGGTAAAACCGGTAGCCGGTTTTTTGCCCGATGTCCCATTGCTAGAAGATAGTTCCATTATAGCCAGACAGGATCAGGGACATGACAGCTGGGGGAGAACAACAGGGAATCGATCCCCCATTGTGACCTGTTGGGTGCTTCTCCCAAGGCACCATGGTTGGTCACTGTCAGAGACAGGATGCTGGGCTAGATGGACCATTGGTCTGGCCCAGTATGGCACTGCTTATGTAAGAGAGAAGGGGCAAAGATATTTATTTATTTATTTATTTATTTATTGACTGCCCTCTCATGCCTAAGGCATCTCGGGGTAGTTTACAATTTAGAGGAGCAGGGTGGGGGGCGCAAGCCAGCAAGGGTGGGGACGAAAGTCCCAGTAATTGACATTAATATATTGAAATAAAAGACTGCACACCTTTTTAAGGCCATCATCATATTTGAAATTACAATGGGCACAAGTGAAAATTTGGAGTGACTCTAGCCTGCATTATACTAGCATAACTGAGAACTAAATCTGGCTCCACATGATTATTTTTGCAATGCAACATAATGATAACAACACACTCAAATAAGCTTATCACAGTTATACTACAGAGAAAATAAATTCTAAAGAGAGAAAACAGGCATCTTTTAAGATGGCACTGTCAAATTGCTATCATCGGGTTTTAACATTTTTATTTTTACCCTGTCTCAAAAATAATTATATAGATTTTGAAAAGCCAGTCGCTTTTTTGAAAAGTCAGTCGTCCTTCTCCTTCTTGATTTTTAATATGATATCATTTAATTTAACATTAAATGAATAAAAACAAAATGTGTCTTTGAGTGGGATGGAAAACTCTTAGTGTGTGGCAAAGTGGTGTTATTCTGTGGCAGTTAGTCTTTTTAATGTTAAATGCTCATAAAAATAAGATAGTCCCTAAAATAAAACCAAACCCAAATTCCAGACGAATAAACCAAGTCTCAAGGAGCAGTACACGGAGCTTACTTTGTGTGCCTGCTGTATCTGACGTGTGAGGTGTTGAGACTACTCTCAATTCCTTGAAGCTAAGCAGTGTTCAAAGCACTCAGTAGTTCACCTTTCCAGATATACAGCTGCAAAACATTCAAGCTGAAATAACCAGAGGATCCAAAACAAAATATCCAAAGAAACAAAACAAATTTCATTTCAGATGTAGATATTCAGAGAATTATCCAAAAACACAAGTTTTTTAAAAAAAGTATATTTGTTTCACCTCTAGTAGAAATCCCCATATCTGGACCTCTTTAATCTTGAGCTTTCCTTATTACAGACATGTCTTATGTTAGCTGAAACTCTCAAACATACTCTGTAGAACCCTTGTCATCCAGACATCTAAATAATAATGGTTAAAGCATGTTCCCTGAGCTTTTTAGACACTGGAGTTTCTGCTGTCATTCACTTTAATGCAGTCATACCAGAAGAAAACAATAGAAACCCAAGCATATACCAGGAGTTTAATTCTTGTTTACACTTTGGGTTTTCCAAAATGCTCGTCATATTCAGGTATTTTAGAAAATTCCTCCATAATCCTCTGGTTGTTTATTGGACTTTTCTGTGATCTCTTTCAGTATGTATATTTTAATATTTTGTAATATATATATATATATATCCCATGTCCAAAAATATTAGAATATTTCTTCATTTTATGAATACTTCAGTTCCACTTTACCACATGCCACCAATCATCAAGCAAATAAGACTACCAAACTCTTATTCTATCCTTAGCTAAAAGAATCATAAAGCACAAATCCTTTCAAAGATGTGTGACTAGAGAAAGTAATGAACACTTAATTTTTGCTTTTGGATAGGATGATTATCTGCACTAATTTGCAATTCTCATCCTGATAGTCACACTAGACAGCTCCAGTCACCAAGAACAGAGTTACATGTAGTGTGAAATTCAGCTAATCAGCATAAAGCCTGAGTAATTGGGCTACATGCAAAGTCAAGGAGGGTATAGAGGTGAAATTCACCACCTTCCAAATTAGTGACAGACAACATAAGCAGCACAGCTTCCTCAAAGCTACTAGTCTGGCCTATCAGGCGTAATAAGGTTGGTGACACTTCACTTATCTATACTTCAGTTTCCTATACTTTTATATTTGCTGACTATGGCTAGTCAATAGTACATCATGGGAAATGTATTTTACTTGAAAACAAGAACCTTTTGGGGAGAATAGGACTTGCTCCTTGCTGAACTATCATATCTACATATCCATCTATCAAGCCATCTCCCAAGTGCAGATTGCAATTGATAAAAAGAGTATTTTTAAAACTGCACATAAATAAAACCAGTTAAAATCCCTCATATCAAATTACCCCAACCCCTATGCCACCGTACCTGAGTGAATGTAACACCGGTATTTAAAAAGTGCTCCAGAGGTAATCCTGGAAATTACAGACCAGTGAGCCTGACGTCAGTGCGGGGGGAAATGGTGAAAATTATTATGAAGAACAGAATTACTGGGCATATTGATAAAACACGGGTTAATGGGGAAGAGTTAACATGGATTTAGCAAAGGGAAGTTGTGCCTCATGAATTTATTGGAATTTTTGGAGGGTATAAGTAAGCATGTGGATAAGGGGGAACATGTCTATATAGTGTATCTAGATTTTCAGAGAGCATTTGATAAATGATAAGATCCCTCATGAGAGACTCGAGGAAATTAAAAAGTCATGGTATAGGAGATAGTGGAGAGTGCCCCAGGGATCTGTACTGGGACCAGTGTTGTTTAATGTATGCATTAATGATCTGGGAAAAGGAGTAAAGAATGAGGTGATCAAATTTGCAGATGACACAAAGTTATTCAAGGTAGTTAAAACACGAGCAGACTGTGAAGAGGAGGCTTGGTTAGACTGGGTGACTGGGCATCTAAACGGCAGATGAAATTTAATGTGAACAAGTGCAAAGTGATGCACATAGGGAAAAATAACCCAAACTACGGCCTTTTTTACATGGATACCCCACCACCACCACCACCACTGGATGTGCGGGCTGGTGTGTGGTGGGGAGGGCCATCCACACGTTTGCCACAGCGATGGGTGGGAGGATGGGTGTGTGCCTGTGGAAACACCACAGGCAGTGGACTAGAGATGGGTGAACATGGTTCAAAAGTTCAGAGTTTGGCCCGAACTTGGCCTGTTCGGACGACCGGACCCAAATACGAACCCGAACACACCGAACTGAACCTGATTCCAAACTCCAAAACGACCAAACAATTTGGTCAGTTTGGATCTTGTTTGAATGAGTTTGGGTGGCAAAACATGTCACTGGAAGGCAAAACATGACAGGGAGAGGGATTCAGCTGAGGAGCAGACTTCCAGGCACCAGGGGTGGAGAGGCTTGGAGTAGCAGCCAGCCTGCCCAATCACCATCCCTTTTCTCCTCAGACCACTGGCTTCGCAGTCTGCGATTGGCCACAGGCTGCACGGAACCAATGGGGCTTGCGGTGAGGTGGGCACAGCAAGTAACAAAACTCATTGCACTCCCCCCTGGCAACACCTTCTGAGCTAGTCACTGTTTCTGAACAGCAGGCGTTTCAGAAGGGTCCCTCTCCCAGCAGTTTTGTTCGACTCAGTCCATTGCAATCCTCCTCCTATTTCACCCATCCAACCCATCTACCTCCATATTATGATTTATTTAGCTTAGATTAGATAGATTTAGTTGTTATTTTTTGTTTTTACCCCTCCCTGTGTTCAATCTTCTATCCTCCCTCCCCCCTCCATTGAATCCTTTCCCTCTCCCTCTCTATATATTCCAACCCTGATTCCCTTCCCCTGTTTTTTTATTCATTTTGAGTAGAATTAGATTGATTTAGGTTTCATATCAGTTTTGTACCCCTCTCTGTGTTCTTTGCATTTCCCGCCCATCCCAGATAGATAGATAGATAGATAGATAGATAGATAGATAGATAGATAGATAGATAGAGATAGTGTTTAGAAATTTAGTAGTGTTTGTAGGAGTAGGCCTTTGTACTTTTTAGATAATCCATTTAGTTCATAGCATTTAGAATAGTTATAGCAGTTAGATTTACTGTAGATAGATAGATATATTAGATAAAAATTGAAATAAAAAAATAACAAAAATAAAAAATGTTTAAAAACATTATTTTGGAGGGAGAAATGGAGAAGGGAGGGAGAGGTCGGTCTGCTGCCCTTTGGGGAGGCAATGGGGCACGTGCCAGAGGCGGAAGGGGACGTGCTAGGGGAGCATCAGTAGGCAGCAGCAGTAGCCCGAGCACATCACCACGCCCCAAACTCAGCAGGCCTGCTTTAGGGCAACAGGCTTCAGCATCTCAGCGTCACCTCTTGGCCATGCATTCCTCCACTGCCACGCAGGGCATTGGAAGGCCTGCAGGCCTTGAGGTTGCATCTGTCTCTGTTGCTGCTGGTGCTGGAGCAGGTGCTGGTGCTGCTTCCAATGTTCCTCCAAGGCCACCAATGTCCCACACTGTCAAGGCAATCCCCAACAGTCTAGAGCTGGTGGATCCCACCCCAGCTGCTAGAGGCAGGGTCCAATCCCCAGCGAATGTCAATAGGGAGAAGAGTAGCAGCAGCACTAACAGCTATAGAGGGGGTCACAGGGAGAGTGCCAGTAGCAAGGCGGGCACAGGCAGTCTGGCCTCAGGGTCCCAGTACTCCCCTTCACGGGACATCACCATGATTGCGGACAGTAAGTCGGAGGCAGACACTAGTGTCGCAGAGGAGATGCCTGTAGATGAGGCGATGGCTGAACCTTCTCCCAGAGCTGTGTCACCAGTGCCACCTAGTTCTCCCCCTCCCAGCAGTGCTGGCAGCAGTGCATCACCCGGGGCAGGCCAGAAGGCAGGAGGGGGAAAAAAATCCTCAGTCTGGGAACATTTTAAGCTGGTGCGGGCACATGATCCCAGAGAGGTGCAGTGCACTTTGTGAAATAAGTTGGCAAAGCGTGTGCAGGCGCTCGCCAATCTTGGGACAACAGCAATAGCGAGGCACCTCAAGGCATGCCACAGTGCTTTGATGCTAAGCGGGAAAGCAGGGGAAGTGGAAGCCAGCGGGTTCCCAACTGCAGCAGTGGTCAGTTGCCTGGCTCCTTCAGCGTGCAAGCGTCCCATACCAACTGCTGCTGCATCTAGCAGCAGGAGAAGTATGGGGCAGAACAGCAGCAGGAGCCTCGCCAGCAGCGTCAGTCCACTATGGAGGAGCTGGGGTGGGGGCAGCTGCCAAAGGCATCGGATGTTGGAGGGCGGCGTGGCTTCTTTCAGGAGAAAGCCAAGCACCTGTTGGCCGAGATGATTGCGCTGGATGGGCATCCCTTCTCAATTGTAGAGGACAAGGGCTTCCAGTGGCTGATTGGATTATTGGCAGGGCCCCGAGGGATCCGCGGGTCTGCGAATCGCAGATTTCCCGCGGAATTTCCCTCCCCCCGCGGAATCTCCTGCCCCGCTTACCCCAGCGCAGAATTTCCAGCCTGCGCTGCGGGGACGCGGGGCAGGAGATTCTACGGGGGAAGGGGAATGAACAAACCCTCGGGGCTTCCCCTCCCCAGCCTCCCCA
>QEPC01001041.1:99783-114495 GCA_003113815.1 Sphenodon punctatus | reverse complement strand
CGCTGGACGGAGCAGCTGCTGCTGCCATCCCTGGTAAGACAAATCCTTTTGGGGTTTTTTTGGGGGGTGGGGGGTGGGAGTCAAGCACGCCCCAGCAGCTGGGGAGGGCAAGCCCCGGCAGCTGGGGAAGGGAGGCCCTGAGGGTTTACCAGTGCGGGGGGAGGAGGAGGCAAACCAAGCCCCCCCCCCGCATGGTAAATCGCGCCGAGGCGCAGAATTGGCCCCTGACTCCCGCGGAATTTTTAAAAAAATTCCGCGGAAGAATCGGGGCCCTGATTATTGGCCTCCCAGTTTAAGCTGCCTTCCCGCTCCACCCTGAGTCGGACAGTGGTGCCACAGCTGTACAGGGCTTTGAAGGAGGGGGTGGGGAGCAGCTGGCAGGGGCTGGGGGGGGCACTGTCCACTTCACTACCGACCTGTGGTCCTCCAGGAACGCCCAGCACGACTACCTGGAAGTGACTGCACACTAGTGGCAGGACCTAGAAGCAGTGCTTGACAGTGGCAGGAGGGGTCCTGAAGCAGGGTATAGGTGGGCCCTGCTTCAGGCACAAGTAATGGACAGCTCCCACACCTCAAGGAACCTCGAGGCAGCCCTGGCTGCCATGGTGAGGGAGTGGGTCATGCCAGGCGTGGCCTTCACCAAGGGGTGTGTGGTCACGGACAACATGGCCAATATACTGAAGGCAGTCCATGACAGGGGCTTCACAAGCATCCCTTGTGCTGCACACACCCTCCATCTTGTGGTCAAGGATGCTCTGGGCTTGGGGGATAAGGGGATTGAGCCAGGCAGTCTTAGTTCCCTGGTCAACTGGGGGAGGAAGCTGGCGGGGTTCTTCAACCACAGTGTGAAGGGCAGCGAGCTCCTCCAGTAGAAGCAGGCCGAGCAAGGGTCCCCGGTGCACCAGATGGTCCAAGATGTCTCCACCAGGTGGAATTCCACCTTCCTGGTGCTCAAGCGGCTTATTGAGCAGAAAGCCGCACTGCATCAGGTGGAACTGGAGACAGACATCAAGGCACCTCCAGGATACAACAGGGAGGAATGGGAGATTCTCAGTCACACGGTCTTCATCCTGAGACCATTCCTTTGCGTGACGGAGACCGTGAGCAGCTCCAATGCCACCCTCATCCAGGTCACCCCGCTGGTCCATAGTCTCCAGAGGAGCCTGGACAAGTTTCTCGGGGGGCGGGATTGTGGCTCTGCAGACTGGAAGATGTCCAATGAGGTGCTTGACCTGGCGTGGAAGCTGAAGGTGGGACTGAGTGCACACTTTGACAAACTCCTGCACCCGGAGGAATATGTCCTGGCAACTATGCTGGACCCCAGGATCAAGGGCAGCATGGCATGAGAGACAGCGGTCTATGGCCTCTGGAAGGGTGCGCTGGTGCAGAAGGTCCAGTAGGCAGAGCGGACTATGCAGCAGGATGCCCCTGTGGATGGTGGCAGTGGGAGCAGCGATCCCTTCCAGCCATCAGCCCTGCCCCCAGCCCTAGCAGCATTAGCAGCACCAACAGCAGAATGAGCAGCAGCAGCAGGACTCCTACTTGTGCCAGCAGCTCCTCCAGTGTGCAGGCCACTCTGGGGAGCATGGGGCTCAGCACAAAAAGGCAAGCAGCGTGGCTGAGGGCAGTGGGGCAGGTGGTGCCCACCCAGAGCTAACAGAGGGATATGATGTTGAATCAGCAGCAGTGGAGACTTACCTGGAGGAGGAGCCATGCATTGATCCCAGCAGCGATCCCGTGGCCTACTGGGCCAGCAAGGCCAATGTGTGGCCGGCCCTGTCGAAAGTGGCTAAGGGTATCCTGTCCTTCCCACCAACCAGTGTCCCCAGTGAGTGGGTGTTCTCCATTGCGGGGGACATTTGCTCCCTGTGCTGCCTGAGACTGGGGGCCAACTTGGTGGAGCAGTTGCTCTTCTTGAAGGTCAACCTTCCGCTGCTGGGATTTCCTGAGCTGCCCCTGAACAAGGAGTGATGGTGCAGTGGCACACACCATCCCATGCCAGGGGCAGTTTTTGGATGGGGCTCCTCCTCCTCCCCAGTAGTTATGAGGGGGAGGGGTTTCCTATACTTTTCCAGCCGCAGTCTGTGTTTACAAGCTTACTTTCCCTTCCCTCGCATTTGTTTGCATTTTTTCCTTCATGTTCCATCAGCCAGACCTGGGTTGTGTTTTAGTATTAGCCTGTATGCGTTTCTGTACCTTATTTGGGTCCTTTTTCTTTTATTGTATAACCCAATAAACCTCGTTTAGTTTTATTGGAGCATTTGTGTCTTTTCCTTTCTATTTGGGGAGGATACATACACTGCCTGTAGCGCGTACTGTCCTCAGCTTGATCCCTTTGAACACAGGGACACCCCCCCAATTTTTACTAAATTTGGTTAATTCCCCTAAATTTAAAGATCGAGCAGATATTGGGGAACTAACCCCCCAATAATCTCACGTGGCAGGGGGTCTCGTGTTAACAAGAGAGATCTGGCTCACAGATCTGATTAGCAGGGTGGTCAGCCAGGAAGGGGATCAAATTTGTATGTTCCTTATTAAGCTAACTGAAAAGTCCGACCTTGTAGCTGTTGCTACTTATATAGTATTAGCAGGAGCAAAAAGACAAAGGCTTAAGGAAAAATGGAGGCAATTGCATAAGGCTTAGTTGAATTTGCATGGAGGGATGAAGGGTTTGCTGGCTGAATAGAGTAATAGAGAGGTGAGATAAGAGGTGCAATTTATGTGCCATGTCAAGTAATTAATTAGGGTTCTGGGCAAAATGAAATTAAACAATGTAACTTTGTATTGTTTTGAATATTAATACATTGTGTTTTATGTTTCTGTGTATATTTCATGTATATTTATTTTATGAATGGTATGTTTTATGCTTTATGTTTGTGGACTATGGCAAAAGCCAATGTCCTTAATAAACTTCAACTTCCGGGAGGCTGGAGGCATTAAGCAATCCCAGACAATTGAATGGCACATTCAATTGTCTGGGACCTTCTTGCGCTGCTCATTGGCAACACCTGCCAGGCTGTAGGAAATAACAAAATCAATAACAGCGTTCATTATCATGATTGATGTCGTTATTATTTTTTGTTGTTTTTGTTATTGCAATAACGATAATGCAAATGACAAATTTCATTTTCATTATTGATATAATGAAACTGACATGCACACCCCTATAGCTGGATTTAAGAAAGGGTTGATCAAGTTTCTGAAGGATAGGTCCATTATCAGCTATTAGCTAGGTAGGTTTGGGGAATGTAACCTCTTACTGTCAGAAAGCGGGAATGAACAACAGGGCATGTATCCCCCCATTGGGTGTTCACAACAGGAAGCAGGCCCAGGCCCCCAATCTCTGTCCCTCCTGGGCCAGCACTGACCCTGCACATTTGTTCCAGGCCCATCAGATGGGATTCCGATTCTAAATCTGGCAGGGCTGGCAGCCGAGTCAGAAATGTAGGCTTGGAATGAACCGGGCCCATGGTCCAGCCCTGTGAGCCACCAAGGTGGGAAAACTGAGTGGGTGTGTCTATTTTCATGCCCAATTGGCCCAGTGTGGGGTCACCATAGAAGCCAGCCATGGCTGCCTGCTATTGGTAGCCATAGTTGCCTGTCAGGTGGGGTACCAGCCACAGTGCACGGGTGTGGCTGGGGTGGCGGCACATCACTCCCTGTCCCCCTCCCCGGCTGGGTCCTACCACGGGCATGTGTGTTCCCACTGCTGAGCTGCCACAGCCAGGGGTAGCCCTCCCCTGGCTGAGGGGGATGACGGAGGTGCTGTTATGTGTGTGAACACCCAATGTGACCTGTTGGGTACTACTTCTAAGTGATCAAGACTGGCCACTGTTAGAGACAGGTGCTGGGCTTGATGGACCATTGGTCTGACCTAGTATGGCACAACTTATATCCTTTTGTTCTTAATTATTACTAAAATAAAGACGCTTAAGAATACAATTGATACATTTCCTATTATCACACACCTGGTATTGGTTACACGGGGCCTGGCATTAGGAATACTGTCAACATCAGTATCTCACTCAGTCACTTCAGATTCTCAGTCAAAATGGCTTTTGAAGTCCTGCAAGTCTTCTGCTCTTTTCTTCTGTCCACGATGAAGCCCCACCTAGTGGCTTTGACAGAGAAAACTCACAGTCACATGATTTCCCCGGCTCATACAAAATTCCATGAGTATAACTGCTCCTTCACAATAGTTAGGGTGTTTTTAAATGAGCAAGGCAATGGGGTATGATGGGGGTTCGTGGCCACTGAGTGGCACTGGTACAGCTGGGAAGCACCCACTCCAGGTGGAGTGCATGGAGAGTGATTCAAATAGGTGACACCCAGGTTGGTCACAGAGGCAGCCTCCAGGCAGTCTCCCTGCCACGGACAATGGCAGAGGGGAAATGTGTTGGTCAGGCCTTGCAAGTAGCATGTTGAGGGGGAGCAATTGATGGGGAGCCCGGTCTCCCCAGCACTCTGAACAAGTTCTTGTGACTAGGGCTGAACTGAGATTTTTCCCTAGGTGAAAGTTGAACTTTAGAGCTTAAATCTATGAAGGTTTTTTGCTTTCATGACTCTGACTGGACAGCTATTCCAGATTTGTGTCTCATTTGATAGTTAGAAATTATATTCTCATTGACTGGGGCAGTTTAAATGATGTGCTTCCTCCATGATAAGCTATACTTTAAACTATCTACATTCCTGCTGCCCCAGTGAATCACAGCCCCGATCCTAGTCTGGCCGAACCATCGTATACAGACAGCACACCCAACCTATAACTTCCACACAAACCTAGGATGTTGTGAAGGACAATAATACATTTTTAAATGGATAAAAAAGAAGGATACGCTCATGGAGGATAGGTGAATTGATGCTTATTCGCTAACTTGGTTGGAGATGAAACTTCTAATTTATCAGAGGCTGGAAGTTAATGATAAGGAACAGATCGCTGCATATATAATTTGTTTTTGTGCACTGCATATGAAACATCCAGTATTGTCCACTGTTGAAGACAGATGGAATCTTACTCTGACCCTGTATGGTAGTTCTTACATTTTAAAAATAAAATTAAAGTAAGAAATTGTGCAGAATTCTTCTGTGGGTAATCTTCAGAAGGGACAATGCCTCCCCAAAGAACTCAATCATCTGCATAGAAAATGTGGATATATGTTCCTTGAAGAGAACTTTGACCCTTACAATCCCCTGACATGATCAGGATGTCATTTTTGCAACACAAGCTAGAAGCAAAAATGTTCCTGTTTTACTTAAGCAGGGAAACCTTTCTCCCGGCTTTATTTATAAACAACTATTTCTGTTCAAGTACTACTATAAATATTTCATAAGACTAGACTACCCTGTGGAACATTCCTCTGAATAAATAACTCTGAAGTACAACCTAACCCTTCCCCTTTTCCTTCTTCCCACATTGCCCCAAATTTGGGTTGCTATGTGATTTAGAGTGAATGATATTGAAGGGAAAATATTTAGAGCCTGATTCTCCAGCGATACCAGTTTACACAAGAGTAAATGCATGGATGTGACCAGAGCTCAGAGAGCTCGTTGAGGAGATACCCTCACCTTTGACTTTTTTTTAAGGGGGTATAAGGACCAGGTCATATACAGTCTTTGTTGATCAGGGCTATACCAGTCTGGCAGGGTGGGAATTGTGTCTTGACATAAACTGGAGGGTCATGAGTATGGTTGCCATATATGCACATTTTTAGAGGACACTTATGAGAAATACAGGTTTCAGGGCTGTATTGGCTCCAGTGCAACCTGCAACCTGTATTTTTTCTAAGTGTCCTCTAAAATTTGTATATATGGCAAGGCAACCTTATTCATGAGCTAAAAATCAGACCCAGCCA
Organism: Sphenodon punctatus; assembly: GCA_003113815.1. NCBI lineage: Eukaryota > Metazoa > Chordata > Lepidosauria > Sphenodontia > Sphenodontidae > Sphenodon > Sphenodon punctatus. The sequence goes on along the minus strand of QEPC01001041.1, from coordinate 108,643 downwards.
AACAAGCACAAGAGGAGGACAATGTCAACCAAAGACAACACCAAAGTGTGGGTCAGAGGGTTGAGAGTTGGGAAAGCATTCTGTGGAGTCAGAGTTGAATGAGAGCTAACACTTGATTTACACTGCTTTTAAATAGGAGATGAATCAGGTGCCAATCTAGGAGCTGGTCATATACCCTTCTAGTTGTAACGAAAATTGTGAAATCCTCTCTGTGTGTCATCTACTCTAGGAGATTTGATCTCTTTTAAAAGGAATGCATGACGACTCAATATGAGGGCTGATAATTACATTGCTTAATGCTGTACTGGAAGGTGTCCTGGTGATAAGCATTGGTTAGAGGGATCTGAACAATCAGGCAAAAGAAGCCCCAAGTTTTTCACCGCCAATACCTTTTGCTTTGAATTCATTGCCCCAGCTATGCGCACTCTTCCAGGAGGAGTCCATTCTTAAATAACTAATTACTTTATACTGAAAATTCAAATTGGAAAGACAGGGAGTAAAGGCAGGAGTCTCTCAATTCCTATATAATCTTGGAGTATGTGCTTATTTTAGCCATCACAGAAAATATTTTATCTTCCTGGTCCACAGGGAAGGTATTTTTCTAGCGATGAAAGAAGATTAAAGGCCTGATCCTAAATAACTTTGCAGAGACAGAAGCTGCAGCCCATAGAGAACTCACAGATATCAGTAGTTTCTGTATGAGTCTAGGGGTGTGCTAGTTCATAGTGTATCGCAAAACATGCCTGGAATCCTTAATGCGTAATTAGAAAAAGTCAAATCTCCTGTTATTGAGGCTGGAGGGAATCCCCTGCTGCCAGTGCCTGAGTGATCTAGAATGAATACCCACTCCTGCTGCTGGAGACAGATATGCTTCAGTGGCCCTATGGTAACTAATCCTAGTCAGAAAACTGAGGTGGAGGTTTCTCCCCTGCCTTTCCTCTTGCTGTGTCAGTGTAGGGAACAACAAAGTCTTTAGAGTAAAATTGTCAGCCTTCAGCGAGAGGAATAAATGTCCAATCTTGATCTGGGGCTGACGAAAAATGTAGCAATAAGGATATTTCTATTAAATGTAGTATTATTTGAGCCAAAGGCTACATGAGAGTGAGGAAAGTGTAAAGAGATGGAATTTCTGTCCTTATCACCAATATTACAAAATGGAGTTTTTCAAAAAGACATAAAGCTATGAGGCACTGTTCCTTCACCAAATCTTAAAGTTAGTGTTGCTTTTAGTTAATGCTGTGTAAATGTTCGTTTAAATCCAAATGGTGAACCAAGACACAGAGAAATGTGGAGATTTGTAAAACTGTCAATGACCTGATGACGAGAGTTGCTGTGGAAGTTCAAATCCATTGCCAGTGTGTCCAGTATGAACTGAGTGATTTCAGATACATTGTAGAATGAAGAATGAAAACTGTATTAACATTTGTTTTAATTTTCTGATTCGATACTGTATAAACATCACATCTTACATAGGCCCTTTTCAAACAGGCGATGGTAGGTGGGGGGATGGGTATGAGGTTGTGGTGGGTAGAGGTGGGTGTGCGCCCATTTCCATGGGCGCACACCCAACTCCACCCATGGAACAACCAGCATTGGAGTCTGTTGCTCCGTGCATGGGTGATGGGTGAATATGGGTGGAGATGGGTGCAGCGCGGGAGCACACTCGCACCTCCACCCATCCCCCACAGCATTCCCATGGGTGCCTCCACCCATCTCCATGCAGTGAAACCGCGTGGAGATGGGTGGGGGCATCTCATGTGAAAAGAGACATACCCAGACACATGTACGTGCACATACCCACAAACACACGTCCAGAGCCAAGTGTATAACAGCAATATGGTTTTGGTTTTTCCTAGCAGCAAATGAGGTGCTGCTAATCTTGACACATTTAAATTGATATGTCTGAAATTCATGTCACCAAATAAGAGCAAATAATCTCTCTTTAAGATGTGGCATTATTAATTTAAAGAAATGCAATTATTCTGTCAACTGTTTCTATAAAGTACATGAAATGATTTTTGTGTGGAATTGAAGTGATGACAAACTCGGTAGCAAGGATGTGGATAGGCTTTTGGGACAGGAGAAGGCAGCCTCAACCACTGGAAGCTTCAACACCCATCTTCCTGAAACCATGGGGTCCTGTCTCAACATGCCTGGTTGCCTTGCACCCAGCAGCTTATCTCCAGCTCACTGGAAGAGGTCTCCTCACTCCCCATCCCCTCATAAAAGTTGAGCATGGGAGGAACCCAGTTCACTTGAGTGGTTGGTGAGGAACAAGGGAGCAGCGGTCAGGAGGCTGAGTAGCAGCAGCAGCAGCAGCAGCAATCAGCAGCAGCCAGGCAGTGAGAAAGCAAAGACCCTCTGACCCGCTCCTCCCCCATTACCCTGAAGTTCATTGGAGCAGTGCCATCCCTCCAATGAGCTTTGAGATAATCTGGAAATCTGAATCCAGTATTAATCTGGAAAAAAATGAAACCCTAATCCAGAATTAGTCCAAATCCAGATTTAAATATGAATTCCCATCCCTAACAATAATAACCCACTTCTTACTTTACCCTCACTTGTGTTTAACACAGATAGAGGAGTTCAAGCAAGGATAAACAATGGACACTTAACTCAGCAAAGAAGCAGGACTAAACAGATACGGGAGGTTCCTACTTCAAAGAAATTGCTCATCTGGACTGACGTGGGCATATCCCTGACTGTTTTACTCCCTGCATTCCTCCCCTTTTCCCTATATGACTGCCCTCACAGCATGGACTCTGTGAATGTTTGTTTTCCTTACCCCTTGAGGCAAGTTCTTGGGGCAAAAGCAAGGTGGTGGGAGGAGGGAGAGGACCATGAGATATGGTCCATAATTTAGAAAATAAGTATTATTGTGAAAAAGGAGAAATGTTGGAGAGAGGAGAAGCTAATTAAATCCCTTCCTCTCACTGTTTGTGGGGACAAAACTGGAGGGTATCTGTTAAGCTAAAGGGATTCCTTTGGATCATGAACCCCAGCTTTGGCTTGCTTCTCTGAACACACCTTCAGTTGGAGAAACTGAGATAAGTGGCAGGTCAGACTTCCTTATCTTGAAGAGCAGGATGTTAACTGTTGAAAAGTAGGCATGTGCCTAAGGAGCACAGTCTGCGCAGTGAGGTCTAGGGCTTAGATGAAAGAAAGTGTTCCCATTCCACAGTGAAATACTGATCTTTTAGGAGTGCTTGTGAGTATCTGTCTGTACTTGTCAATTTCTGGTGATTTATGTGCTCCCACCATTTTTTCATCACTTTTTTTCACCTTCCAGGACCTTTTCATCACTTTCTAGAACTGTTCTTGTCACTTTCTGGGAATTGTACGACAGCTTTACAACACTTTTACAGCACTTTTATGGCAATTTTCAGCACTTCCCCAGTGCTTAGCCAGAAAGTTTGTATCGCAACAGCCTCTGGGGGTGTGAATGGGGCATATACGGAGCTTCAGACCAGTTGTGTTGCATCCCTGTTCAACATGCAAAAAATAACAGATAATGGCAAAAACAGCAGGAAAGCCAGTATGTTTCTGTAATGTGAAAACAGAGGTGAATGACTTATTCCGATGGATACAGCACTCACTGAGATTTCTTGCTTCAGGCCTAGTGAGATCCAATCTCCTGCAGTCCTAGCCATTCTGTAAGACTAGTGTCGTGTGTGTGTGTGTGTGTGTGTGTGTGTGTGTGTGTGTGTGTGTGTGTGTGTGTGTGTGTCCACACTCCTTTCCCACCTAGAGTTGCCACCTCTTGCGGTTTCACTCTGACTTCCATAGGTCAAAATGGGAGTCTCAGGGTCAAACTGCAAAAAGTGGAAGACCTACTCTGACTCCAGCTGCCAAGATTTCAGAACTGCTGTGCATTTCACATACCATAGCATCTAATTCAATTTTATTTATTTATTTGAATATTTGCTACCCTGCAACCCATCTTGCCTCCGGCGGCTCAGAGTGGCTCCCAAAAAGTCATAAAACATATGAATATTCACATATAAATATAAATAAGACAAATATAAAATTCTTAAAAACAATGCATCATAAAACTGCTGGAGCAAAAAACAACAACAAAGAAAACCACAATCCAACCCCTCACCCCTACGCATCTCCCCCGCCAAAAGCCTGGTGAAACAGCCAGGTCTTGCATTGTCGGTGGAAGGAGAGAAGATCTGGGGATAAGCAGGCCTCCACTGGGAGGAAGTTCCACAGCCTCGGTAAAGTCACTGAGAATGTCCTCTCCATGGTCGCCACCCGCAACACTCTTAGCACCTCCAAGAGCACGCCCCCAGTGGACTTCAGGGGCCAATCCAGGACCCGGGGATTGAGGCAGTCCTGCAGGTAAGTGGGGCCCAGACTGTGTAGGCTGTACATAAAGTGATCAGATCTCAAAAACTCAAAATCAGACATCCCATGCTCCACCCCTTTCTAACACTAATTTGCATAAATATTTATGTTTAGATTGTCTAGCTTTGAGGCTGGGAGAAAAACCAACATATTTTTTTAAAGCAAAAAACAAGTGAAGTCAGCTACAAACATTCCAACCACTTACATAAGCCAGATTTGAACCTTTACATATTTCATATTTCTTTTATGAAGCTTTACTAGATGAGTTACAGGAGAAACTGTTAGTTTTTTTGCATATTGGGGACACCTGTATGGCTTTTCCTTTGGATAGGTTCTCAGAAAGCCCATTGCCTGTTTGCTAGAATGGGTAGCTAACAGGGTTAGCTAGAATCTGTATGGGTTTTCTGATAACCCATTGCCTGCTCAATTTGTTGTGTGTGGATTTTCTGATATTTACTAATTTTCCTTAATCTTTGATTATGGCAAATGGCATGAAAATAAAATTTAAAACGCTTTCAGCAGAAGCCACTTGAAGTTCTTTGATATCCGTAGACAGGTGTTTTTTGTTTTAAAAAAACTTATCAAAACAGCTGAAGAGGAACAGAAGGTGGTGGCATAGCCACTAAAGGCTATGCTCTTGGGTTCAATTAAGGTGGTAATGGTCACCCACCATTCAATCAGTGCAAAACATTAACAATACAAAATATGCTCCTTCCAACTCAGTCAATACAAAATGATCCACACTTACTGGGAGCAAAACTGCCCCTCCTAATTTGCAAAAAATTATATTTTCTGATTTGTGTAAATTTATGCAGTCTTACAAATTTCACTGCTTATATTTGAGTCTGGCCTGAGAGGAAAAAATGAGCTTAAAAAAAAGAAAGAAAAACGAAATGTTAGAGATCTATCACACATATGTAATATCCCCATAAACCCTTCTACATGAGCAACAGAAGCAAGTTTAGGTTTTTTGGTTTTTTTTAATTTGGTCCAAAGAGAAATATTTTACTTACTGCAAAGACAACTGTAGAAAAATAGCTGTTAGGATACTGCAGCAGCATTAGCCATGTGGTTCAGAAATTAAACCTTTAGATCTATTATTATGCTTCCAAAACTGTTTTTTCCGATGCCTCCTCCAAAGTGAACTCTACCATTCATGTCCCCCTCTTTCACAACAGTAAATTAAGTGATAGTGGTGGGATGGGGAAGGGAAGCTGGTTGGGTTCTTTTTATGTATAATAAGACTGAAATTCACACTGAAGCTTTTCCCATAATGAGACTGTATAGGGTTTCTTTCCTGTGTAGTGGATACTCTGTTGTGTAATAAGGGCTGAGCTCACCCATCAAGGCACTGATAAACATTCTTCCCTCTGTAGATTCTCTGATGCTTATTGAGTGCCAGACTTCTAATTGAGGACATCAATTGAAGAAGCTTTAAAATGAGCTTCACATCGCTCCCTAGCAATGTCTCATTTTTTGAAAAGCACATTTAAAAAAGAAAATGAAAGAGATTACACATACATATAATGTCGCCTTACCTTAAGCAGACCCAAACCCTTACCTTAAGCAGGCCCAAACCCCCAAACCCTTCGAATTTACTTTTCAAAGCACTGCCCTAAAGGGATGACAACTGGCTCATCCTACTTAATTCACTCAATAGAGAAGAACTTAGCATATCACTCACCAAATAGCTGTTGTCAATCTTTTGCATCTGTAGTGGTTGGTTTATTAAGGCTTGAGGAAACTCTACGAGTCATGAGAAGGGTGGTAGTAGTTGGTGACTCCCTAGTGCATGGTTCCATGTTGTGACAGAAAGTTTGCCGAGACTCATCAAACCCACTGATCACTATTCTTTCCTGCTGATCCATGTGAGAACGTATGATACTGCCAGGCACAGCCTTGAATGTATCTCATGTGACTTTGAGGCTCTGAGTATCAAAGTGAATGACCTTGGGGCACAGATGGTGTTCTCACTGATCCTTCCAGTTGAAGGGAGAGGCCCAGGAAGGGAGAGAAGGATACTGGAGGTGAATATTGTAGGAGTTAGCAGATGGTGCAGATGAAAGATGTTTGTATTCTTGAACCACAGACTATGCTTGTGTAATGAAGAACTTCTGGCAGGAGATGGGTTGCACCTCATGAGGACTGGGAAGAACATGTTTGGCAGGAGCCTCGCAAACCTAGTCAAGAGGGTTTTTAATTAAATCCTGTGGGGGAGGTAGACAAAATCCCAGAGGTAAGTACAAAGGTAAGTATTAGGGAAAGAAACCTGTAGATGCATTGGGAATTAGGAGAGCAGTGGGGGTGCCCAGTAATTCACAAGAAAAAACAATAGGGAAGCCATTGGGGTTAAATACTCATGGTCTCCGATGTCTATACACTAATGCACAGAGTATGGGAAATAAGCAGGATGAACTTGAAATCATAATACAGTAAGGTAAATGTGATTTAATGGGTATTACTGAGACTTGGTGGGATAAGACTCATAATTGGAATGTAGTAATTGAAGGATTTAACTTGTTCAAAAAGAATAGAGCCAACAAAAAGGGGGACGGAGTAGCATTATATGTAAAAAAAAAATGTATACACCTGTCCTACAGAGAAATCCACATATCTGAGCATGGAAGGCCTGTTGAGAACGTGGCTCAGAGTCTCTGATGTTATCCTTCTTGAGAAGCTGGTAAAATATGGACTAGATGATACTACTGGAAGACACCTTAGAAGACAGAAACAAAATTCAAAATGATCTTGACAGGATGGAAAGGTGGACCAAAACTGCATTTAGATAATAAAAATAAAATGTACAAGTTAGGGATGTGCGAACAGAAGGGTTTTGGCGTGAAAACTTAGTTCAGGTTCGTGGATTTGGTCCCATGGAATTCGGACCCCCTCCCCCTGAACGTTCAGAACATTTACTGCCTGAAGCCTTGGGGTGCTCCAGGGGTGCATGTGGGGGCATGGCAGACTGTTGGAGACACACCACCACCAGCAGCAGAGACAGGGAAGGCTTGGGGCTTGGCACCCCAGGTTGCCCAGGCAGGCTTTACACCTGGCCTCTGGAGTGCCCGTGAGGGCATGGCTGGCTGGCTGAGACTCAGCAGCAGCAGCAGAGACTGGCCTGGGATGGCTTAGGGCTTGGTGGCTAGCCTGGCACCCCTACTTGGCTGTGTATTGCAGGCTGCCAGGTATCAGCGGAGCAGCGGTAGAGGCCCTGCCAGGGCTTGGTGGCTGGCACCCCTACTCAGCTGGGCATTGCAGGCAGCCAGGAATCGGCAAAGCAGCAGCAGAGGCCCGGCCAGGGCTTGGTGACTGGCACCCATTCCTGGCCAGTCATTGCAGGCTGCCTGGATTTTTGGCGAGTACTCTGTGCGTGGTCATGAGTGGGTGCTCTGTGGTATGGCACCTGCCACTGATGCATTATGTGGTATGGCCAGTATGGCACCCCTACTTGGCCAGGTGTTTCAGGCTGGCATCATACTCGACTGATCTGAAGAAGCTCTACTGCAGAATGGGCAAGCTTTGCCCGGTGGTGAATCTCGTGGACACCCAGCCCCCGTCAGCCGGCACATTCATCCGAGCTCTTTTCATCTACAAGAGCAAGGAGCAAATGGCTGACATGCAGTACCAGCAGCAGTAACAGACATTGGAATGCCAGGGCACAGAGCCTGTGGCATAGCAGAGGCAGCATCAGCAGAGGTAGGAGCAGCGGACATTCGATTGCCAGGTCACAGTACCCATGGAACAGCAGTGGCAGCCTCACCAGCAGCAGAAATTAGATTGCCATGCCACAGTACCCATGGTACAGCAGCAGCAGCAGCAGCAGCAGCAGCAGCAGCAGCAGCAGCAGCAGCGGACATTGGATTGCCAGGGCACAGTAAGGGTGGTGCACGAGGGCAGCTTAAACTGGGGGGGCCAGGAAGCCAATCAGGTGCCTAAACCCCATGTCCCCGACCACTGAGAAGGGCTGTCCATCCAGTGCAATCTTTTCTTGCAACATGTGCATGGCTTTCAGTTGGTAGCCACGCCGCCCTCCACATGCTACAGCTGCCAATGGACTTGGCCGCTGTCCCCACCCCATCTCCTCCATGGTGCACTGATGCTTCTGGGCCTCAAATGGCTGCTGCTGCTGTTGCTACTTCTTCTGCTACTGCTGCTCCTCTCCCTGCCACCATTGCCCAGGGATCGGGCCCTGCCTCTAGCAGCCGGGGTGGGATCAACCAGCCGTGGACTGCTGGGGATCACATCAATAATGCGGGGACGCTGGTGGTCCATGATGAGCATCAGACCCTGAATCACCTGAACTTTCTCTTGTAGCCTCAGCAGAGACAGTCTCCTGGACTTCAGATCTTCCAGTACCCTGCGTGGCAGTGAAGGATGCTGGCAGGAGGTGATGCTGAACCACACCCCTAGTGCCACTGTGTCAGGGGCACCCGGGTTCGCGCCGGGACCCCCGAGACACCCCCGCAGAACTTACCCCTACCCAGCAGCACGCCAGACACAGGGACCCCCT
>QEPC01001041.1:31787-82155 GCA_003113815.1 Sphenodon punctatus | reverse complement strand
GTGGGCAGGGGACACCCCAGACCTGGGATCAATCCCCTCGATTTCTGCTACATGTTCCACTCACCTATGGGTTCCTGTGACATTACAAGTCGCCCCCTCATGCTCCATTATTAAATGGGCCTTTGTCGATTTGGGGGCCTCCAGCAACTTTGTGGATGGCAGGTTGGTGCATACCTATGCAATTTCCATTGAACCAAAACATATGCCTGAACCTGTCCACACCATTGGTGGTGCCCCCTTAATCTCTGGACCAGTTGTATCACAGACAGGGGCCATATGGTGCAGCATAGGGAATCATTAAGAAAGCCTCATATTTGATGTGGTTTGTACACCCTTGTTTCAAGTCGTGCTAGGGTTACTGTGGTTACGCAAGCATAATCCCCAGATATCTTGGGGTGACAACCACGTCCACTGGACCTCCGAATTGTGCCAACGCACTTGTTGTAAGCCTGCTCTTGTAATAGGCACGATAGGAGCACTGGTGCCACCCTTAACACGAGGCCCCTCTCGCCTGCCATTTGAATACCAAGAGTACGAGGACGTTTTCAGCAAGCAAGCTGTCATTACCTTGCCCCCGCACCGAACATATGATTGTCCTATTGACCTCCAGCCAGGGATGGAACCATCATTTGGGTGTATATATGCACTCTCCACCCTGGAGCTGAAGACGCTCCAACAGTACCTTGATGATGCCTTAGAGAATGGAACCATTTGACACTCCTGCTCACCTGCAGGTGCCCCAATTTTCTTCATCCCCCAAAAGGATTGCACTCTCTGCCCTTGCATTGATTATTGTGGTCTCAACGCAATTATGGTGAAAAACCTGTAACCATTACCTCTGATTACCGAATTACTGAATCAACTACAGGGGACCTGCATCTTTACTAAGCTAGACTTACGGGGTGCTTATAACTTAACATGGGTTCGGGAAGGACATGAATGGAAGACCACCTTCTGAACCCGCTATGGGCATTTTGAATATTTGGTCATACCCTTTGGCCTAGCAAACGCATCCGCCACATTCCAACATTTCATAAATGATATCCTACGCGACCTTTTAGATGTCTTTGTGGTCACCTATCTCGATGACATTCTTATTTTTTCCACCACACTATGACAACATGTCGAACACGTATGTCAAGTGCTTCAATGATTAAGATCACACCAGCTATATTGCAAGTTGGAAAAATGTGCCTTTCACTTGACCTCGATTGATTTACTGGGGTTTGTAATCACCCCTGCGGGAATACAGATGGACCCTCATAAACTTGATGCCATCCAGCAATGGCCACCACCCAAGGCGGTCAAACCCTTGCAGAGGTTTCTCAGTAGCACAAACTACTACCATCAATATATATCAAATTATGCGGAAATCACAACCCCCTTAACGCGGCTCCTTAAAAAAGGACAACCATACCTCTGGGGCCCAAAGCAACAGCACAGTTTTATGTTTCTCAAGGAAGCCTTTATGTCAGCACAATTATTATGACACCGAGACTTCCATCGACCTTTTCAGGTCGACGCAGATAATAAGGCGCTGGGAGCTGTTCTCTCTCAAGAAGAACCACTCCACCATCACATGCTACCGTGTGCCTATTACTCATGCCAATTAGCACCAGCAGAACAAAACTACACAATATTTGACAGGGAGCTTCTAGCCATCAAGGCGACATTAGAAACTTGGTGACACTACCTCGAAGGGGCACGGCATCCTATGAAGGTAGTAACCGACCACAAGAACTTAACCTATCTGCAATCTGCACAAATTACCAATGATCAACATGCCTGCTGGGCACTTTTTTTGTGTGGTTTTCCTTCACCATCAGCTACCAGCCAGGAAAGCTCAACATCCTTGCCGATGCCCGCTCCCAGTACCGTGAAGGAGCTTATGAGAATCGGAAACAACAAGGGCCCCTTTTAGAGCAAAAAGTACAGCTCAAGAACTACTACCATGTACAGATCCTTCTCAGGTAGAGGCGGGATTGTTAAAAAAGGATGATTGTATAGTTGCTCCACCTTCCTGGTACCTCCAGATCCTGTAAGCCGATCATGACGCCCCCCTGGCGGGGCACCCAGGATGGAATTGAACCTGCCAATTGATTCAATGAACATTTCGGTGGCCAACCTTGGCCTCTGACATACAATGTTACATCACAAGCTGTGCTACTTGTGCCCACACCAAGACACCTCAACAAGCCCCAGCTGGCATGCTTCAACTCGCAGGACCACCACAAGGTCCCTGGCAGCGAGTGGGAATAGATTTCATCTTGGATCTACCCCCTTCGCAAGGATATACTATGGTCTGTATGGTAGTCGACCACTTTACCAAGATGGCCTACTTCATCGTGTGTAAGGGGTTACCTACTGCCTATCAAACAGCACTTTTATTCATTCGATAGTTGCATGGTTGGCCACTAGAACTAATAAGTGATCGAGGATCTCAGTTTACTTCCCACTTCTGGAAGTCCTTGTTTGCAGCACTACACATCCAGATAAAACTCACAACAGCTTATCACCTGCAAGCTAATGGAAAGGTAGAGAGAGTAAACCAGGACTTTGAACAGTACCTTCACTGTTATATTAACTACCTCCAGGACAATTGGTATGCCTCACCCCATTGGCAGAATTTGCCCACAATAATGCTCCGAACGCATCATTAGGGAATTCCCCCTTCTTCGTCAATTATGGATTCCATCCTCAGATAGGCATTGTGGATGCTCCTGCTATTAAAGTACCCACCACAGGCAGCCTCGTTCACCATATCCAACAAGCTCAGACAATAAGCAAAAGAACATTATCACAGTCACACCAGTGCTACAAACAACAAACTGATAAACATCAGCACCTCCCTCATCCCCTCCAACCAGGGGACTATGTCTGGATAGCCAAGCACCATTACCCATCTATGCGGCCATCTAAGAACTTGATAACTGATTCTTTGGGCCATACCCTATTGAGAAACTACTGAATGAGGTTACCTTCCAGGTTGCCTTGCCACCTCGTTTACATATTCACCCAACTTTCCACATTTCCCTTCTTTAAAAGGTGACAGTTCCGGACCTGACTGTAACTTCCCCCTCCTCCCATGGCGGTGGACGTGGATGTCCTTGATACCCCGGAGTATGAGGTAAAGGCTATTCTCAATTATAAAATGCATTATGGAAGGCTCCACTACCTCGTTGACTGGTCAGGGTTCGGGCCTGAAGAGTGCTCTTGGGAACCTGCTACCAACATCTCGGCCCCCCGCCTTGTTTGCCTCTTCCACCGACGACATCCTGATAAGGCTCCGGCCCCCTCATTGGGGCCTTGGGCGGGGGACTCGTGCGGGTGTGTGTACTGTAAGATGTGGCCCCATCCCCGGGTGCCGTACCCCCCGCAAGTACCTTCTACGAGGCCGCCGAAAAGAGGCAACCCCAACACCACTCATATGGCCACAGGATGTTGCGGCTGCAGCAGAAGCACCCAGCACGTCTGGGGAACCCCCTCCCGCACTACACCCAGCTCCAAACCAGGAACAGTCCCCACTGGCTGCGCAAGACGCATGGGTGGGGCTAGCACCGCCGTGATGTTTGCAGCTACTCCTGGCACGTAAAATAGGTGTGACCTGCAGCATAAACGCTGGTGACACAGGACAATCAGCGCTGGTGATCAGAGACTGGCCCCTGGAGCAAAAGCATTGTTGTGTAGTGAACCTGGACCTTCCCAGTTGCCTGGAAGCCTGCCTTCCTTCTCTACCCAAGAGAGCTGATGTTTGAACGAGTGCAGGCTGTGCGTGAATCTGGTGAGTGAGTGATTCCTTTTGTGTTTTGTGGCGTGTTTGTGGGAGTGAGCGTGAGAGTGACTGAGCGCGAGCGTGGGCCCTCCCACCTCCTGATTCTCCTCTTCCCCTCGAGTGTGTCTGACTCTGTTCCCCCTTCCCGCTCATTCCTTGGGACCCCAACCTCCTAGCTACACATTGGACCTTACACCCCCTCCTTCCCCCCTCTTTCTGGTGTGAATTGTGGTAGAGGAGTGGTCGAACGGTGGCCCCACTACCCTCTGCTCAGCACCCTATGATGATAAGACCCTGATGCTTGTGTAGGATCTAAGGCCCAACTACTCTCCTGATGGGCATCGTGACAACGCACCTATTGCTGAGCATTGTGGTTGGGGTGGCTCGTGCTTCACGCCACTCAATTCCCCCTTTCCTGCTTTCTGGGTACACCTTGGCCTTGTTAACCTTCTGGTCATTCCCCCCCCCCAACATAATTGTGAAAACTGACCATTCAGTCCTACTGTTTGCTTCATATCCTTTAACCAGTTATTGATCCATAGTAAGCATGGAATTAGCTAATTGGATAATTAGCTATTAACAGTACTTTACTGATTCACAGGTTAGTTTCTTCTCTATGCCAGTAACAAGCCTCTGACAAATCTCATAAAGTCCATTACACAACTCACATAGGCCTCTTGCTCATAGTCAGTCTACAGGCTCACCATCAGGCCTCTCCTCTGGCCTTCTTTGCTCCAAGCAATCTACTCTTTAGAGCTCCAAATGGCTCCTGCAGATTTGCACTCTCTCCAAACTCCAGAGCACTTCTGTATTTCCATTTCCTGTTCCCAGGCTTTATACTGCTGAGTGGGCATGGCTTTGGGCTTACTCACAGATTTTTGGACTAGGCTTTTCCCAGTCTCTTCCATAACATTTTCAGGCTTTTCCCTAGACATATTTTGCACTTTTGTATGCCTTCTCTAGCCTCTCGGGATGGGCGAATGCGATTTGGAAGTTCGGAGTTCGAACCGAATTCGACCAGTTCAGTTGACCAACCGAACTTCCGAACTGAACTCGATTTTCGAACCGAACTGAACCAAACTGAATTTCCGAACTCAGTTCTGTTCACCCATCCCTATAAGATAATATTCCATTTAGTTCAATGGGGTTTGAATTTCCGAACTCTGTTTGTAAGTTCAGAGTTCAGACCAAACTCAAATAGTTCGGTCGAGCAAACTGAACTTCCAAACCAAACTCAATATTCAAACTGAACCAAACCGAATTTCTGAACTCAGTTCTGTTCACCCATCCCTACTAGTCTCTACAGTTAAGTCTTACTTCTGGTTTCTAGAGATGTGTGAACAGAATCAGGTTCAGAGAGGTTTTGCCATTTGATGGTTTGGGTTGAACTTTGAGTTCAGATTCATATTTGGTTTGGTTGTTCTTAGTTTGGTCTTTAGTTTGGTGCAATCAGGAACTGAAAATGACATTTGGTTTTTGAAATAAAGGGTAAAAACTGAAAACTATATTTCCAGCTATAACATTTGTGTTTCTTATTCAATTTTGATGAAATTTGGGGATAATGCACCCCCAATGGAGTGCAATATGTGTACCAAACATAGGAATGATTAAATAAAGGAAACCAATTTCAGAAGCAATTGAACATTGTGATTTAGGAAATGGTCCATACACATTCATGGCTACAACTTCTTTATCTTGCATCCAATTTTCATGAAACTTGTATATATTATGTCGCTTAATATGCTTAATATTTATACCAGTTTTCAGAAAGAGTGGATAAAGGGTCCCAAGGGTATAAGATATTAACCTGAACATACATTTTCAGCTGTAACATTTTGATATTCTATTCTGTTTACAGAATATTTGGCAAGAATGTATCAAATACCTTTCCTGCCACTTCATCAAATGTACAGGAGATTTTGATAAAGGGAACCAATTATATAATCAATTGATGTTGTCCATGTGAAGATCATTATTCAGATGAATATCAGCATATTCAGTGCCAGTCAGAGGCAGGCACCCTGCATGGCAGGGGGAGAGAGACTGTAGGAGGAAGGATGTGGAGCAACCCCAAAGACTGACAGACACATTCAATGGCCAAACACATTACTGCAAGCTTCTAGCTTTACAGGACCAATTGGTAGTGGTTTCGAGGTGGGCATAGGGGGCGGCCCTGTGGCGGGCATAAGCAACATAACTGGGACTTCTGAGATAGCATCCCAGCAGTCAGGAGACATAGTTTAAACACATCCAGGCTGGCCAACTATCAATCACATCCTGCAGCACTGAGACAGAGGACATAAGAGAATTTCTATTGACTCTTTCCTAAACAGATGCTTCTGACTTCCCAGAAACAAGTGGGGGAGATATGTTGGGATGGTCCCAGCACAGAATGAGGATATTTGGTTGACATTTCTGTTGGCCGATTCGCATCACAAACCGATCTTATACCGCAGTGACATAAGAGAATGCCAGACATAGGCCCCTTCTCTACATATGATGTACAGGCATATAAAATTGGAATCCTTTATAAAATATTTCTGATATTTGGTAGAGATGATAATGAAAGTGCAATATATAGCTCTGCCAAATTTCATGTACACTGGTTTGACTACAAAGATGTTATAGTCAGACATACATGTATATGTTAATTGCTTATACCACCAAGATACTTTTTCTAATCCTTCTGAAATTTGGCAAAGATAGTACATGTGGGAAGGGGTATAAATTGGACAAGTTTTACCTACATTAGATTTGAGACAAAGAAGTTACATCTAAAAATGTATATGTAGAATATTGCAAAATACAATAATTCAACTGCTTCTAGTATCCGATTCCTTTATTCAACCATTTCTAAAATTGGTACACATAATTCTGTCTATTGGAGATATAGGCACCCAAATATTCAGCTATACATCATAAAAACCAAAAACGTTACAGCCGATAATGTGTTTTCCATTGAAACCAACGGAAATTCAATTCCAAAGTCACCGAATGCATCTGAACTCAACATTAGAATTTGAGTTCGGTTCGCACGTTCAGTTAGGCCAACCAAACTATTCGAGTTCAGTCCGAACTCTGAACTTCCGAACCACATTCACCCATCCCTACTGGTTTACTCAACTAGCTTTTCTCTCTGGTTATCAGTTTGCAGCTTCCTCTCACTTAGAACCATCAGTCGTCTTTACTTTTGCCTTGCTGCAGTCAGTCCCAATTATCCTAATCAGGCTTATCTAATTACCTCTTTGGCTTGCACCTTAGGCTTCCTCTTACAATCTTTCAATTTTACCAGTTGGCACTTGCAATTTCCAGCTTTAGTGCTGCTCTTTTGGTCATGGTTGCCTAAGTCTTAGCAACTCTTGCTCAGTCATGGGGTTTCCTCACACCTTATCAGTATCAGCAGCTGTAACTTCACCAAACTACACCAGTCTTTACCCCCTTCCTTGGTTTGGGTTTTTGGCCTTACCAAGCATTCCCCAACACTGCTCCCTGAGACCCTACAGTTCAGTGACAGCTGGTGGGTTCCAAGGCTGGTGGGGCACAGGGTGGGGCCAGATGTTGGAGGTACCAATGGTAGGTGGAGCCTAGTCAACCCAAATTTTGAGATTAATATGGAAATTTACAGCCTCGGTCCCCCATGGGTAAAAAAACCTGACTCTAATAATGGGAATGGGTGTGTGTCTCTTTCCCTGTGCTCTCCTCATCCATGTCCTTCTTAGATTGTAAGCCCACTGATCCAGGGACCAGATCCATGACCATTTTAAAGAAGAGCTAGAGGCAGCTCAGCCTCTAGCTCAGCCTAATTCCAGTTGGGCCCCCAAAATGGCCTCTCTGCATGCATGTGAGAGAGCAGGGGGAAAGGAGCATGCAGTTCCATCATGAACACACTATCAAACAGCAAGCAAAAGNCTTCAACTCGCAGGACCACCACAAGGTCCCTGGCAGCGAGTGGGAATAGATTTCATCTTGGATCTACCCCCTTCGCAAGGATATACTATGGTCTGTATGGTAGTCGACCACTTTACAAAGATGGCCTACTTCATCGCATGTAAGGGGTTACCTACTGCCTATCAAACAGCACTTTTATTCATTCGATATGTGGTAAAGTTGCATAGTTGGCCACTAGAACTAATAAGTGATCGAGGATCTCAGTTTACTTCCCACTTCTGGAAGTCCTTGTTAGCAGCACTACACATCCAGATAAAACTCACAACAGCTTATCACCTGCAAGCTAATGGACAGGTAGAGAAAGTAAACCAGGACTTTGAACAGTACCTTCACTGTTATATTAACTACCTCCAGGACAATTGGTATGCCTCACCCCATTGGCAGAATTTGCCCACAATAATGCTCCGAACGCATCATTAGGGAATTCCCCCTTCTTCGTCAATTATGGATTCCATCCTCAGATAGGCATTGTGGATGCTCCTGCTATTAAAGTACCCACCACAGGCAGCCTCGTTCACCATATCCAACAAGCTCAGACAATAAGCAAAAGAACATTATCACAGTCACACCAGTGCTACAAACAACAAACTGATAAACATCAGCACCTCCCTCATCCCCTCCAACCAGGGGACTATGTCTGGATAGCCAAGCACCATTACCCATCTATGCGGCCATCTAAGAACTTGATAACTGATTCTTTGGGCCATACCTTATTGAGAAACTACTGAATGAGGTTACCTTCCAGGTTGCCTTGCCACCTCGTTTACATATTCACCCAACTTTCCACATTTCCCTTCTTTAAAAGGTGACAGTTCCGGACCTGACTGTAACTTCCCCCTCCTCCCATGGCGGTGGACGTGGATGTCCTTGATACCCCGGAGTATGAGGTAAAGGCTATTCTCAATTATAAAATGCATTATGGAAGGCTCCACTACCTCGTTGACTGGTCAGGGTTCGGGCCTGAAGAGTGCTCTTGGGAACCTGCTACCAACATCTCGGCCCCCCGCCTTGTTTGCCTCTTCCACCGACGACATCCTGATAAGGCTCCGGCCCCCTCATTGGGGCCTTGGGCGGGGGACTCGTGCGGGTGTGTGTACTGTAAGATGTGGCCCCATCCCCGGGTGCCGTACCCCCCGCAAGTACCTTCTACGAGGCCGCCGAAAAGAGGCAACCCCAACACCACTCATATGGCCACAGGATGTTGCGGCTGCAGCAGAAGCACCCAGCACGTCTGGGGAACCCCCTCCCGCACTACACCCAGCTCCAAACCAGGAACAGTCCCCACTGGCTGCGCAAGACGCATGGGTGGGGCTAGCACCGCCGTGATGTTTGCAGCTACTCCTGGCACGTAAAATAGGTGTGACCTGCAGCATAAACGCTGGTGCCACAGGACAATCAGCGCTGGTGATCAGAGACTGGCCCCTGGAGCAAAAGCATTGTTGTGTAGTGAACCTGGACCTTCCCAGTTGCCTGGAAGCCTGCCTTCCTTCTCTACCCAAGAGAGCTGATGTTTGAGCGAGTGCAGGCTGTGCGTGAATCTGGTGAGTGAGTGATTCCTTTTGTGTTTTGTGGCGTGTTTGTGGGAGTGACCGTGAGAGTGACTGAGCGCGAGCGTGGGCCCTCCCACCTCCTGATTCTCCTCTTCCCCTCGAGTGTGTCTGACTCTGTTCCCCCTTCCCGCTCATTCCTTGGGACCCCAACCTCCTAGCTACACATTGGACCTTACACCCCCTCCTTCCCCCCTCTTTCTGGTGTGAATTGTGGTAGAGGAGTGGTCGAACGGTGGCCCCACTACCCTCTGCTCAGCACCCTATGATGATAAGACCCTGATGCTTGTGTAGGATCTAAGGCCCAACTACTCTCCTGATGGGCATCGTGACAACGCACCTATTGCTGAGCATTGTGGTTGGGGTGGCTCGTGCTTCACGCCACTCAATTCCCCCTTTCCTGCTTTCTGGGTACACCTTGGCCTTGTTAACCTTCTGGTCATTCCCCCCCCCCAACATAATTGTGAAAACTGACCATTCAGTCCTACTGTTTGCTTCATATCCTTTAACCAGTTATTGATCCATAGTAAGCATGGAATTAGCTAATTGGATAATTATCTATTAACAGTACTTTACTGATTCACAGGTTAGTTTCTTCTCTATGCCAGTAACAAGCCTCTGACAAATCTCATAAAGTCCATTACACAACTCACATAGGCCTCTTGCTCATAGTCAGTCTACAGGCTCACCATCAGGCCTCTCCTCTGGCCTTCTTTGCTCCAAGCAATCTACTCTTTAGAGCTCCAAATGGCTCCTGCAGATTTGCACTCTCTCCAAACTCCAGAGCACTTCTGTATTTCCATTTCCTGTTCCCAGGCTTTATACTGCTGAGTGGGCATGGCTTTGGGCTTACTCACAGATTTTTGGACTAGGCTTTTCCCAGTCTCTTCCATAACATTTTCAGGCTTTTCCCTAGACATATTTTGCACTTTTGTATGCCTTCTCTAGCCTCTCGGGATGGGCGAATGCGATTTGGAAGTTCGGAGTTCGAACCGAATTCGACCAGTTCAGTTGACCAACCGAACTTCCGAACTGAACTCGATTTTCGAACCGAACTGAACCAAACTGAATTTCCGAACTCAGTTCTGTTCACCCATCCCTATAAGATAATATTCCATTTAGTTCAATGGGGTTTGAATTTCCGAACTCTGTTTGTAAGTTCAGAGTTCAGACCAAACTCAAATAGTTCGGTCGAGCAAACTGAACTTCCAAACCAAACTCAATATTCAAACTGAACCAAACCGAATTTCTGAACTCAGTTCTGTTCACCCATCCCTACTAGTCTCTACAGTTAAGTCTTACTTCTGGTTTCTAGAGATGTGTGAACAGAATCAGGTTCAGAGAGGTTTTGCCATTTGATGGTTTGGGTTGAACTTTGAGTTCAGATTCATATTTGGTTTGGTTGTTCTTAGTTTGGTCTTTAGTTTGGTGCAATCAGGAACTGAAAATGACATTTGGTTTTTGAAATAAAGGGTAAAAACTGAAAACTATATTTCCAGCTATAACATTTGTGTTTCTTATTCAATTTTGATGAAATTTGGGGATAATGCACCCCCAATGGAGTGCAATATGTGTACCAAACATAGGAATGATTAAATAAAGGAAACCAATTTCAGAAGCAATTGAACATTGTGATTTAGGAAATGGTCCATACACATTCATGGCTACAACTTCTTTATCTTGCATCCAATTTTCATGAAACTTGTATATATTATGTCGCTTAATATGCTTAATATTTATACCAGTTTTCAGAAAGAGTGGATAAAGGGTCCCAAGGGTATAAGATATTAACCTGAACATACATTTTCAGCTGTAACATTTTGATATTCTATTCTGTTTACAGAATATTTGGCAAGAATGTATCAAATACCTTTCCTGCCACTTCATCAAATGTACAGGAGATTTTGATAAAGGGAACCAATTATATAATCAATTGATGTTGTCCATGTGAAGATCATTATTCAGATGAATATCAGCATATTCAGTGCCAGTCAGAGGCAGGCACCCTGCATGNCATGGGTAGCCCCATGTAGAACGTGTTACAGTAGTCTAGCCTAGAGGTGAGGAAAGCATGGATGACAGTGGCCATATCAGAGTCTGAGACATACTGCCAAAGCTGACCACACTAGATGTAGTTGGTGAAAGGCACTCCTTGCCACAGCCTCCACCTGAACATTCAAGTGGAGCTTAGAATCAAGGAGCACCCCCAGACTCCCTACCTGGGGAACCAGTGGGGGACAGACCCCATCAATGATGGAAGCCATCACCTCCACCACCTTACCCACCACCTCTGTCTTGTAAGGTTCAGCCTCAGTTGATTAGTCCTCATCCAATCCCCCACAGCTGCCAGACACCTGGTAAGCACTGAACCTGCCAGGCTTGGGGCTAATGAAAAAGAAGTAAAGCTGGGTGTCATCAGCATATGTCATCAGCATATTGATGACACCACACACCAAACCTCATAATCACCTCACCAAGTGGCTGCATGTACACATTGAACAGGAGAGGGGACAGAACAGAACCCTATGGGACTCCACACGAGAGGTCTAGGTATGATGAAAAATAATCCCCGAGTACCACTCGCTGAGTACTTCCAACCATGAAAAAGCAGAACCAGTCAACAACCTTTCCAGCAACCCCTGCATGGTCCCACAGGTGCGTCACCAACATCTCATGGTCAATGGTATTAAATGCAGCTGACAGATCTAATAAAATCAGCAGGGTCAAATGACCCTGATCTAATTCCTCGCATAGGTCATTGATCAATGTAACAAGCATAGTCTTGGTTCCATAATTCAGGTGAAATCCAGACTGCACGGGATCAAGGTAACCAGCACAATCCAGATGCTCCCGCAACTGCTGGGCCACCATCCGTTCAATAACCTTCCCTAAAAAGGAAAGGTTAGAGACTGGCTGATAGTTGGCAAGGGAGTCAATGACAAGCAATGGTTTCTTGAGCAGGGGCCACACCACCACCTCCTTAAGGCAGTCTGACACCCTGCCCTCCCTAAAGGAGACTTTGACCACCTCAGCCAGCAATGGCCCCATTGTCTCCTGGCAGGCCTTAACCAGCCAGGATGGGCATGGGTCTAATTCACAACAGGTTGCCTTGACAGCTCCAAGAACATCCTCTGCATTGGCAGGGGTCACCGACTGAAACTGATCCCAAAAACTAACAAGGCGAGGCTGCCATAACCTCTGATTTCCCCATGAAAGAAGTGTGGCGTCGAAGTCATGGTGAATCCAAGCAATTTTATCCACAAAATAATCCACAAACATATCACAGCGAGCACAAGATGACTCCACTCCAATGTGGAGGGAGGCCGGACTGACCAGCCCACACACCACCCGGAAAAGCTCCACTGGATGGGATTTTGTGAATGCTACGAAGGCAGGAAAAACTCATTTTTTGCTGCCTGCATAGCCATGGCATAGGCTCATAAACTAGCTCTATGATGCAATCTGTCGGCTTCAGCACACGAATGATGCCACCGTCACTCCAACCGCTGCCCCTCCCATTCCAGCACCTGCAGCTCCTCCAAAAACCAGGGAGGCCTACAGTGCTGCCACCTGGGAAGCGGACGCCTAGGAGCCGTCCAATCAATAGCCTCCATCAGCAAAGTGTTCCACAGCACAACGAGGTCATAGATGAGACGGTCATCAAGCTCAGAGGGTATCTGCATCCCCCCAACCTCCCCGCAGCATCAATTATAATCCCCCCATGTAACCTCCCACAAATCACCCACTAACTCAACTAAAAAGCATGTAAAATCACCTGCTAACTCAACATATAGCCAGGCTTCATGTGAAAGAAAAACCACATCCCACCTACACACCAAACTGCAAAAAACCATTTAAAAATGATTTGCAATAAAGAAAAGAAAAAAAGAAGCCCTTCCACCAATCCACCCCCAAAATTAGAAAGCAGACAATATGGGTGGATGGAAAACAACGAGGGGACTCATTGACCAAGCCCATAAAGAAGAGCCAGAGGCAGCTCAGTCAAAATTGCCCTAATCATGATAGTCCTGCTGGGTGCGAAGGGCGGGGGGGAGGGGAGGTGAAGAAACAAAGCAGGTTGGGTTCAGGACAAGCATGGGGCTGACACATGGCACCAGGCAACGCCAAGAGGAATTTCCAGGGTTTTTGTAAGGTTTCTCTCTCTGGCTCACTCTCTGGATTGGAAGGCAAACCAAAACCATACATGACTTCTCTCCCTGAGCCACCAGGATTAACAGAGGCAAACCAAACCAAAAACCATTCATCCATGATTTCCCTCCACACATGCCCACCCCCCAACACCATCCCTGGATCAGTTCCTCCCCCGAAGCACTGCAAGACTGAGATCCGGAGAAGTGAACAGGCCAGGTAGAACTGTACTTCATTCATTTCTAAAATGAAATATATTGAGTGGAGCTGCAGAGCAGAGGTGCCCCCCCGCTAATTTTGTAGAGATCATTCAGTTCTAATAATTTTGAAAAATGTAGTCATCAGTATGTACGCTCTAGTTTCACGTCTCAAAACTATTACTCCCATAAAAAGAACTGAAAAAACAATCTTCATAAACAAATGAATAAGTTTTACAGGCAGAATGATCATCTGACTGATAAAGGGTAACAGCACGTTGTCTTTGTTATAATTTAGGAAAGCTGCGTAAATAAGTGCAATGAGTTATGAGGCAAAATGATAGAAAATTACAATATGATAAATTGCTTTCATATATTTTTAAATAAGCAGCTGTTACTTTGATCAATGGCAATTTTTAATCTTAATTAACTCAACACTGCATCTTTGGAGGCCAGCAAATATAATTCTATTCCTTACAAGTAAAACTAACACAATCATACAATCCTTATTAATTAGAAGTATTTATGCCATCCTGCCAAATATATAGGAAAATATAAAGGGAAAAAACGAATAGGTAAAATAACAAGAATCAGACCATTAACTAGAGAAAAAACAAACAACATTAATAAAGGGAGGTCTGAGATACAGGTGAACCTGTCTATGGATTTGGTTTTTTTGAATATTATTTAGATGTTGGGATTGTCATCCAAATATCCGGGCAATATTTTCAGTCCAAACAGATATTCAGATATCCACTTATTGAGATATTTCTGTTTGGTTGCTTCATTTATTTTGATAATTTTGCTATTTCATTTTAGTCATTTTAGCTTTTTCAGTATTTTGCCTTAATCATTTTGGCAATTGTGCATGCACAATTGTGCTTTTAACACCAAAAAAGGCACAGAAATACTGAAACAGCTGACCCAAAACAATCAAATTGTTGAAATAAAATAACTCAACCAGAAAACTGAAATAGTTATCTGATGAAGTGGGAATGAATAAAGGTTCATAACCCTTTCATCAAACCCAAATCAGAGCCAGCAAATTTATTGGATATGATATTAGCCACAAATATTTGTCTCGGATCTCGTTTGAGACATCCCATTTATATGCTGGCTTAAGGAGAGACAACTCATACCCCTGAAATAGCACTGAAAAATCAAAGTTTTAATTTTTAGAATTGCATTTCTAACTTCTATAGTCCTGAAATAACCTTCTACATACAAGCTGAATGCATACCAGTATAGTGTATTCCTCCTAAGTTTGCAGACAGATGGCTGTCTACAGTAGAGTGAAAATAAGTTAGTGCAGTCAGTTTCTATTTCTTATTTAACTTATTTATTTATGTATTTATTTTATATAGTACTAGCAATGTACCTGGCACTATAAATCAATAGTTAGACAGGTCCCTACCCTTAAAGGGCTTACAGTCTAATAGACAAGGAAGGGGGAGACAAGGGAGAAGCGAACAACCGGGATAGACAAGAGTACATTCACAAAGTTATTTCTGTTATTCAGACCACTGTGACAAGAATTAGGTTGTTTTCATTTTGCTGTCTTTCTAGGAAAAGTAGGCTCAAACCTGCTGGTGCTGAGAACTGTACTGACCCTGCAAAATGTCAACACTTAGTTTTAAGTCTGTGTGTATGGATATCAGTTTAAACATCTGCAAATACGACCAGGATGATAATCGTCCTTGCCCCTTAGCCCAACGTGGAGGGCTAGGAGTGTTTGTCCTGCCACCACCACCACCGTATTGGAGGAAGACAATAGGAGCTGCTGAGGACACACTGAGCAGTCACCACCACTGCAGGGAACTTGTAGGCAAGTGGTGTCAGCTGAGGTTGCCCTGGCAACCAGTGGCAGCTGGTGGGTTTGGATGTTGGGGGGCACTGGGGCAGTAAGGCCGGCGGGCCTAGGGGCAGAGCCAGGGAGATG
Organism: Sphenodon punctatus; assembly: GCA_003113815.1. Taxonomy (NCBI): domain Eukaryota; kingdom Metazoa; phylum Chordata; class Lepidosauria; order Sphenodontia; family Sphenodontidae; genus Sphenodon; species Sphenodon punctatus. The sequence continues at coordinate 66,603 of QEPC01001041.1, read as the reverse complement.
GTTGGTGGAGCCAGGGGGATGGTGGGCCACTGGCATGGCATAATCCAGCAGCAAGGAGTTCCAAGGGTTAACATCGTATGGAAGAAAACAGTCTACATGCACATCATGCTCGTACGTGCACCTGAGACCTTGCATCTTCGTGAATGTTAGACCCCTTGTCTCTTCCTCTGTTCCCCTTCCTATGTCTCTTCCCTAGCTCCTGTCTCTCAGATAGTAAGCCCTAGGGGCAGGGATCATGTCTATTTTATTACTTTGTAAAGTGCCAGGTACACTGCTGGCACTATATAAATATTTGTTTAATAATAATAATAATAATAATAATAATAATAATAATAANTATAAAAATTCAATATTAACACTAGGGCTGGGAAGTCCGGTTCCCCCGGTATCTGATACTGCTGGTATTTTGCTATGCCAGCAGTATCGGATTAATCTGGTTATTGGGGGTACTGGTGCCGGTTCCTCCATGCTGGATTTGTTTACATTGCGGCCATTGAAATGAATGGCCGCAATGTAAAAGAAAGAAAGAAAGAAAGAAAGAAAGAAAAAAGTTTTCCTCCCCCGTCCAGGCTGCATGGGTGAAAAGGGGGACACCCCCCACCCACCCTGCCCAGCCTGGATTTTTAAAGAAACATTTTTTAGCCAAAGTCCCTGCTAGTGCGGGCTCCGGGCCACTGCTGTGCCGGCGGCGGTGACCCGAAGCCCGCACCAGCAGGTACTAGGGTGATCCCTGGGGTGGGGGGTGGTTTAACACCCCCCCACCCAGAGATCGCCTACCTTTTGCGCTCTGGATGGTGGCGGTGGCTGCACAGCGGTCTAGCGGCTTCAGGGCTGGCTGGCTTCAGCACTTGACTAGGCCTTCTGGGGAACTTCTGGGTTTCCCTGTAAGGCCTAGTCTAGCGTTGAAGCCAGCCAGCACTGAAGCCTCTGTACCGCCGTGCAGCCGCCACCCGGAGCGCAAAAGGTAGGTGATCTCGGGGGGGTAGGGTGATCCCTGGGATGGGGGGGTGTTAAACCACCCCCCACCCCAGGGATCACCCTAGTACCTGCTGGTGCAGGCTTCGGGTCACCGCCGCTGGCACAGCGGTGGCCCAGAGCTCACACTAGCAGGGACTTTGACTAAAATTTTTTTAAAAAAAAATCCAGGCTGGGCAAGGTGGTTGGGGGATGACCCCCCTTCCACCCGCGCAGCCTGGACGAGGGAGGGAAAGTGTTTTGCTTTTTTTCCCATTGATTTCAATGGGGACAGTTCCCCATTGAAATCAATGGAAAAATACCGGTACCGGTATACCGGTTCTAATCCGGTAAACCAGGTTTTTGGAAACCGGTATCCAGTAAAACTGGTATCCATTTTTTTGGGTGAAGTCCCACCCCTAATTAACACTAACAGCATGACCAAAGGTCATTGTTTAATAAATCAAAACCACAGCACAATGTGCTGTGGTTTTGTTTTATTAAGCACTGACTAATAAAACACTAAAACAATACTGATAATAAAACAAAAAGCAAACACTGCATGACAAAATACATTAAAATAAACCAAAATCCTTTAAAATAGAACAAACGAATAAAAAATTAAAATAAACCATCACCTACCTTTACTTGCTGCCTGGAGTTCAGCTCAGCTACAGCAGCCCAGACCTGGCTGACTCCCAATTCCCGCTCAGAGTCTGAGTCTCTCAGTCTCTTCCCTTCCACCCTCCCACAGTCTGAGTCACACAGACACCACACTACTGCTGCACATCCCCCATGTTTTTATGTGGCCACTGATTGGCCAGGGCTATGGCTGTGGAGTCCAAAAATGTGTTTGTTTTTTTCTGGAAGATTCCTAAAGGAATTCTCAAGCAACTCTTTCTTGCCCACCCCCAAAATACAAGTGAACATGTGCAAGATACCAAGAAAAAGGGCTCTAAGACTATTGCCCAGTTGCACATGCTCACTTTCCTTGCTCTGTCTTTACTGGGGCCCCCGCCCCCTCCCTAAGTGGTCCTGCCCACAGGACCCCAATTCACAGACCTGTCTGCACAAGTTGGCTGTTGTTTCTCCTCTTGCTGCTGAACACCTCGCGAGTCGCTTCCTTCATGCAGCAGCACAGCACCACCACATATGCACCACACCACTGCCACTCCTCTGTTTCTGCGCAAGTCGCATGTAGCTCCTCGCCCGGACGGCGTGCTGCTGGCTTCTTCTTTGACTGCTGCTGCCACTGCTGAGCATGCTCCCGGCACCTGGAGACTTCCACCGTCCCCCAACTAAGTCTTTCTGCAGCTGGGAGCATGACTGGGGAAGCCTAGGTGTACACGGTAGCCTGCACTGTGCATGCGCCAGCAGCGCATCACAATCTATCGGCGCTGCGCTCGCCTCTCCAGTCAGGGAATTCCCCACTCAGCACTGCAGCCCGCAGCAGGAGGGGGGAGCCCAGGGACTCCACACTCACAATAGGTAACTCTGGCAGCCCGACTCCTCCTTGCAGTCCTCGGTTCGTTGTGGCCAAGCCCCCTCCCCCCCACAAAGTCAGGGACAAGAGGGGAGGAATTTTTTAAACAAACAAACAAACAAACAAACAAACAAAACCCCAACACCTAGGGCAGCATCCGGCACCACCCCCACAGCCCTCAATGAGGAGCTGCCACTGCTGGCAACACCCACAATTAATGATGCTAATAGAGTCTCACGTTGTAAGACTTAGAGGTGGTGCCATTTGAGGAGCCTGGAGCCTGCTCAGTTTGCACCCCATCTCCGACCAAACAGGAGCTGCTGTTACCCACCCACCCTCCCAATATAAAACACTGTTAGAGGAATCTGGTCACCTTTCCAGAGCCAGGAAGGAATTTTGTCTGGCACCACTGATTGACCAGGTGATCCCTGGTTTTTGCCTTCCCCGCAGTGCTAGGTAGGGACAATTTCAGTTGGCTTAATTTGTGATTGTTGGCTAGTTGGTTGGGAGGGCTTTTTTGTTTGAAGCTGTAACTGTCGCATTCTTGTGGGGGTCCAGTGGTAGTACTGTTAAGGGATGTATTCATAAGTTTAGATGATTGAGGGCTGGCATCTCATTTGAGATGGGAATTGGGCAGTCTATGGTCAGGTGGCAGTAAATTGCCTATGCAAGGTTTGGCACAGGAGGATGTGGAAGGACAGGAATGGTCACTAGGACTTTGTGCCTCATACCTTTCATGTCACAACATCCACAACTGGACAGTTAATCACCCACCATAACCATTCTATGGTTCAGGGATGAAGTTAGTTTCTAGTAAGCTAGCGAGGGATGGCACTTGCAGGTAAATCAGCCCCTCCCCCCTTCTTGCTATGTTGATATGTTATGATCCACTGGACCCCCAAATGTTTATGATCATGTCAATTATGATTCAGAATAAAGAGTGCGGCCTTTCAATCCCAGCTTTTTGTCTGTGCCTTCTTCTGGGGTACAGGGACAAAGCCCTCAATGTACTACATCAGAGACAGGCAACAGAGCTAGTCACTGAAGAAAAGGATCAAAAATATTAGCTGACAAGGGTAGAATGCCAATGGGACATACAAAGAAAAAAATATGAGAGTGGAGTTAGTGTTAGGGGATGAAACAGAAGGAGATAAAAGAGACCTGATGGAGAGAGCAGAGAAGTGGGAACAGATAGCAAAGACATCTCAGGAACGGAGTCATCATGATCTATTATAAGAAAGAAAAGGGTAGAGTGGAGCCAAGAATGGATGTTAAGCACAAGGAATATGACAAACAGAGTGAGAAAATTATATTTGGCAAATATTGATAAAATCTACCCACGTTAATCAAATAATTATACCACACTTTTTGCTTTATAGCTCACACCTATTCTTGGCAAATGTTATACTGACAGCATAGACAATGAGGCATATTTGGTGAAATTTGCTGGATTACATATTTAGAAAGTATATTATTATCTTATTTGGCCACCCTCATAGCAAGTCTTATTTAGCAAAAAATATGATAGCGTTGATGGACAAAATGTGCTCTTCAGTGTAGAGCTGAAATGGGTAGCACTGTCCTTGGATGGTTCCGCTCATTCCTCTCAGGTAGAAGCCAGCAAGTGGTGCTGGGGGCTGAAACATCTAGCCCCCGGGCATTGACCTGCGGTGTTCTGCAGGGTTCCATTCTGTCTCCACTGTTGTTCAATGTGTATATGCAGCCCCTGGGGGATATCGTGAGAGGGTTCGGGGTGCGATGTCACCAATGTGTTGATGATACTCAGCTGTACCTCTCATTTTCAACTGACCCAGGTCCTCCTGTCTCGTTACTCTCCCAATGTTTGGAGGCCGTGGCGGATTGGATGCAGCAGAGCAGACTGAAGCTCAATCCTGATAGGACAGAGGTGATGGTGGTGGGAAGGGTGGGGGAGGTGTTGACCCCCCCTGATGGGGGGGGTTCGCCCACCTGTTGCTCTACAGGTTTGGAGTCTGGGGGTGGTTTTGGATTTGGGCCTCCGTCTGGATCGGCAGGTGGAGGCGGTGGCTAAAGCCGCCTTTCGCCAGCTGTATCTGGTATGGGGGCTTCGACCTTACCTCTCCAGGCCTGATCTGGCCACTCTCGTCCATGCCTTCATCACCTCGAGGCTAGACTACTGCAACGCGCTTTATGTGGGGCTTCCCTTGTTTCTTGTTCAGAGGCTGCAGCTAGTGCAGATTAGAATGCAGCAGCCCATCTCCTGGTGGGGACAGGGCGGCGTGAGCACATAACACCAGTGTTTCGCACTCAACACTGGCTGCCTATAGCGTACCAAGCCAGATTCAAGGTGTTAGTATTGATTTACAAAGCCCTCCACGGTGGGGGGGTGAGTTAATTTTTGTGGGGGGTGTTTTAAATTTGTATTAATTATGATATTATAGATTTTTTATGTTTAAAAATTGTTTTCTATTATGTTGGAAGCCGCCCTGAGATGCCATAGGCATGGGGGGGGGGGCACATATAAATATAAATAAATCAATAAATAAATAAATAAAATTTGCCACCTGCAGATAATACCCACATTTCCAAGTAGTCTATTCGATGCCTAATCGGTGCCAGAGTAGTAAGTCAGGCACCTGGTTACCCACAAATACTGGGTATTACTTACTATTCCTGAGTTACCATTTTACTGACCAGTAAATGGTACCAGAAGTCAGAAAATCAGTACCGGAAGTCGAAAAATGAATCTGAAAAATGGCAAATTGGTAACTCGGATAGGCCACCAGGCACTAATTGAGTACCAATTAGTATGTTACCAGGTTGAGCCAAGTTCTGCAATTCCAATGGGTATACCTGTTTTTGTTGGTACTTGTTTCAGCTGTAATTCAGTGTAGTAAACTTCAAACACAGTTATACGTGTGTCAGTTGCAAGACTGGCATGGTATTTTTTTCACTCAAACTAAAAAGCTTAGTCCTCAAGCCTTTAAACTATTCGGTAGATTTTCCAGGCTGTGTACCTCCCTATGTATGTTTGGTGTGTATTCTATGATACAATAGATACAGAAAGAAAATATAGTTCTAAGATGGGTACATAGAATTGCATGCATTGATATACAAAATTATATGTATCTGGATTCATTATTGGACTATTTCTGGTAAAAGCTGAAATGAATTCACACCAAATATCATACACTTCAAATTCATACACTTCAGTTTTGAACTGCTAAAGCAGATATGAACTGCTATTCATCCCCACTTTGTTGGATATTTGTTTTTGTTATTCCAGTTGAGCTATTTTGTTTATTTCAGTATTTCATTTATTTCAGGTCAATTGTTTTGGTAGTTCAGTTACTTTGGATGTTAATATATGCGGCACTGCTCAGTATGGTGTGCTGTGTCCGCCTGGGCCAGAGTTTTACCCATGCATCTGTTAGCAGGCTGCCAGATGTAGACCCATTATAGCCCCTGACCAGGTAAGGTGACTTCCCAGGAATCATGGGCCCAGAAAGAACCGAGACCACAGTCTGGGCCCAAAGGCTAACCAAGCAGGCCAGAGCAGGTGAATGTGTGTGTTCGTGCTACCTTCCTGGCCTCAGCGCAGTGGCCACCATGGCTGCCCATTATTGGCAGAAATGGCTTCCCATAATGGCAGAAGTTGGGTGCTTGCAGCTGTACCAAAGGTGGGGCCAGCCAGACTTATGTTTCTTCCACACCCCTCCCAAGCAAAGTTGATTAGCGGGAACATTTATTCTGTTTCCAGGAGTGTCCCTCCCCCCAAGTCCCTTGGTCAGCTGCATGTTTATTAAAACCAATTGTTTTGGCACTATTTGCATTATTGCACAGATGCAATAGCAGAAATGAGGTAACCAAAATGCCCAAACTGGTCAACCTGAAATAACTGAAAACATAAATAAAATAAAATACCACTGGCTCATCTGCTGGGGTTCTCATGGGGCCAGTGGAAGGTGGCTGCAGGGGGAGGTGCGATAGAGCAGCTCAGGGGGTCAGCGGGCACCCAACCTTTATGTTAACACTAATGCTGAAATGAAGTCTTGGGAAATTGCTTGTGATTCCAGACTTTGGTTCAGAATCTATGGTTTCCAAAGTTCTGGGGAGCAAGGTCATTCCCTGGAAAACTTTGGAAAATGTTGAAAGGGCTGGGGTTGGCTGGAGTTAAGCTATCTTTCTGGAAATGAAACTTAGGCAATTTTTACATGGACACCTCCCCCCTCCCCGCACTCTGTGTTCGGTTGGGTGAGCCGGGGAGGGGTGGGGGGATCATCTGTGTATACAACTGGTGGTGGGTAGGGGTATGGGTGTCTGTTCAGGACTGTTCACTCATGTGAACACCAAGTGGGATGGATGGGGGTGCGAGCATGTAACACCCACCTCCACCCATCACACACCCATATCCACCCACGGAGCCCTCCGGAAAACCGGAGGAGGCTCCATGGTTGGACCAGGGTGTGTGTCTGTGTAAATGGACACACACACACACACACACATCATGGCTAAACACCCATTTCCCCCACCTCCATCAATGTAAAAAGGGCCTTAGTGCCATACTTGGTAGGAGTGGGGGTACAGGAGAGGGGATAACTGAGTGATGGTAAGCCAGATGGCAAGCTTTCATTGGATTGCAAGTTGAAGCCTTGCGGGGGGTGGGGTGGGATAAAAAGTGGCTGCACACACAGCCATTTTCCATTCTCTGGTGAATTTGGTTATTTGCTACACTGCTAATCTGTGAGTAATTGGTTAGGGATGTGCGAACAGAACCATATTTGGATGTTGGCCGTTCGGTGGTTCGGGTCAAATTTTGAGTTCAGATTCATATTCAGTTCAGTAAGGCTCGGTTCGGTCTTTAGTTTGGTGTAATAAGGAACTGAAAATAACATTTGGTTTTTGAAATAAAGGGAAAAAACTGAAAAACATATTTCTGGCTATAGCATTTTTGTTTCTTGTTAATTTTTGATTAAAGTTGGGGAGATTGTATCTCCAATGGAGAGCACTATGTGTAGAAAAATTTGGAATGTTTAGTTAAAGGAAACTGGTTTCAGAAGCAATTGAATGCTGTGATTTTAAGAAAAGTTCCATACACGTTCATGGCTACAACTTCTTTATCTTGCATCCAATATTCATAACACTTGTGCATATTATGTCACTCCATATGCTTGCAGTCTGCAGTTGGTTGCTTGTTGTTATCCTATCCCCGCTATCAGTGCTTGCTGGCCATTCTGTGCTTGCTGGCCAATCACAGGTTCTTGAACCTGTGCTGGGTCCGCTTCTCACTAGGGGTGAGACATCAGGCCAAATACCAGGTACCGGTTTTACTGGTTCCCAGATTTTAAAAATACAGCTTACCAGATTAATACCGGTTTACCGGTACCGGATCTTTTACATTGATTTCAATGGGGAACTGTCCCCATTGAAATCAATGGAAAACCTCCCACCTCCCCCTCCCAGACTGTGCAGGTGGAAGGGGGGACACCCCCCACCCACCCTGCCCAGCCTGGATTTTAAAAAAAAAAATTCCCCTAAGTCCCTAGTGCGGGTTCCAGGTCGCCGCCGGCAACCCAGAGCAAAGCCAGCACCAGCAGCAGGTAAGTACTGGTACTGTACTGATCCCTGGGGTGGGGGTGGTTTAACACACCCCCCACCCCAGGGATCACCCTACCTTCCCACCCAGGGATCACCTACCTTGAGCTCCGGGTGGCGGCGGCAGTCCAAAAGCTTCAGCGCTGGCTGTGGCTGCTGACTTCAGCATGCTACTAGGCCTTCCGGGGAACTTCTGATAGTTCTGTTTATAAGGGAAGTTCTTGTATAAGGGATCATCAGAGAACTCCTACTGGCTTCCTGGAGATCCCTCCCCACTCTTCTGTGCATGGTTGGCATCAGCTGTAGGCTTACCTGGGCATTTGCTGAGGGCCCACAGCTTCAGGCAGGCCCATCGGCCTTCAGGGAGGACCCTGGCCAATTTCCAAACCTGGGCTGTGTGGGCTATTTGTTTGTGCAGCTTCCACTTCTGGGAGCTTCGGAGGAGGAATGTGATGAACAGAAACGTTCTTTGAGATGGCTCTGAACATTCTCACAACTGCTGTTCTGAGAATGTGAGGAGCCACTCAAAGAACAAAAGGTTGCTACCTTGTAAACAAGGTTCTTCGAGATGGGTCTCTACAGTCTCACAACTGATGTGAGAATGTGAGGAACCACTTGAAAAATAACTGTGCATGCATACGTGAGCTTGGGGGCCCTGTGAGGGGAGAGTGAGGCATGGATTGTATTGGGCACAGGGAGAGAGAGGTTTTAGGGGTCTGGGAAGTGAGGCATGGGGACAGAGGTAGGGGCTGTTTGGGGGTTCTGGGAAAGAAGCATGGGGACAGGGAGGGAGGGGCTGTTTGGGGGTACTGTGGTCTACAGTGGAAGAGAGGTATGGACAAAATGGGGAGCTCTTGCTCTGTTCCCCAAGGGTCCACAGAACCTGGAGTTGGCCCTGCATCTCTGTCCAATCAGAATTGAATATGGTAAATAATCAAGTTCAAATTCTTCAGATGGTGTAAATATAGTGTAGTTCCACTGATTATAATATTTTGAATCAGAGAACAGGTTTAAAAGAGGAGGAGGGAAAATTGAGGGGACAATCCCCAGCCCTGGGTTTGGAAAGAGGAGGCAGTCCCCACATCTGTTTCACCAGTCTCCCTGCTCAACTGTAATTCAAGCTGCTGTTTCACCCACTTCTGTGAAGTAGCCTTCTTGACTAGTGAATAATGAATCCAATCCACAGAATCCATTCCATAGAAATAAGTAGTTCAGTGAAGGGAAGGATGGTGAAAAGAGAAAAGTAAACCCAACCAAATCATGTGGAGGGGAAGCAGGAAGGAGTGAATGCAGCCCAAGCCAGTGGATGTGGATGGTAGGATGCTTCTCTCCCACCCCCACCTCTGTTTGGGCTATTGTTAACCAGTTATATCCAGGGTTTCTATACTAGAATAATTTGGAAACATGTATAGATAAACTGAAACAACAGAGTTTGAGGTCTTCCAGTTAAGAAAGAGGACTAAAAAACCGAGAGGATCTTTGACAGATTAGAATAAAGTAATTGAAGTGAGATACTTCCATGTTACAGGTCGATTCTCCCAAGAGTCCTGCTGAAAGAAAATATTGTCTAACTAGGTAAAAACAGATTTGCCAGTGACCTGCTTTGGCTTAGATCCCACTGGCACATCTGTTTATGCATTGCCAGATGTTAGCTTGGGGCAGGTAGGCAGTTAGCATGGGTTGTGTCATCAGAAAATCTCCAAGGATGTAACCCAGGCTAAGAGACATCCACACTGGCCATCATGGGCCAACACAGGCTAGTATGTGTGTTTATACCTGCCATACCTGTCTTGAGGCAGGGGCTGCCATGGCCAAGCACCTTGGCAGGTCACTATGGCTGTACCTCATGCTGGGGGTGGGGCTCAGGGAGTAGGATGGTGGCATCTGCTAGGGATGGGTGAACGCGGTTCGGAAGTTCAGAGTTCAGACTGAACTAGTTTGGTCAACCAAACTGAACGTGCAAACCGAACTCGATTTCAAACGTTTGGTTCGGATGCATTCGGTGAATTTCCATTGGTTTCAATGGAAAACACATTATTGTCTGTAATGTTTTCATTGTTATGCTATGTGGCTGAATATTGGAATGCCTATACCTCCAATAGAAAGCACTATTTGAACCAAATTTCAAAATGATTGGATAAAGGAATATGATTCTAGAAGCAGTTGAATTATTGTATTTTGCAATATATATACATTTGTAGCAGTAACTTCTTTGCCTCACATCTAATGTAGATGAAACTTGTCCACTGTATATCCCTTCCCATAATTACTATTTTTACCAAATTTTAGAAGGATTGGAAAAAGGGTCTTGGTGGTATAAGGAATTAACATATAAATGTATGTCTGACTATAACATCTTTGTAGTTCAACCAGTGTACAGGAAATTTGGCAGAGAGATATATTACACTTTCATGATCCTCTCTGCCAAATATTGTAAAAAATGTATAAAGGGTCCCAATTTATATGCCTGTACAACATATATAGAGAAGGGGGTCTATGTCTGGGATTCTCTTATGTCACTGTGGTATAAGATCGGTTTGTGATGCGAATTGGCCAACAGAAATGTCAACCAAATATCCTCATTCTGTGCTGGGACCACCCCAACATATCTCCCTCACTTGTTTCTGGGAAGTCAGAAGCATCTGTTTAGGAAAGAGTCAATTGAGATTCTCTGATGTCCTCTGTCTCAGTGCTGCAGGTTGTGATTGTGATGGTAATTGGCCAGCCTGGATGTGTTTAAACTATGTCTCCTGACTGCTGGGATGCTATCTCAGAAGTCCCAGTTATGATGCTTATGCCCGCCACAGGGCCGCCCCCTATGCCCACCTCGAAGCCACTACCAATTGGTCCTGTAAAGCTAGAAGCTTGCAGTAAGGTGTTTGGCCATTGAATGTGTCTGTCAGTCTTTGGGGTTGCTCCACATCCTTCCACCTACAATCTCTCTCCCCCTGACATGCAGGGTGCCTGCCTCTGACTGGCACTGAATATGCTGATATTCATCTGAAAAATGATCTTCACAGGGACAACATCAATTGATTATATAATTGGGTCCCTTTATCAAAATCTCCTGTACATTTGATGAAATGGCAGGAAAGGTATTTGATACATTCTTGCCAAATATTCTGTAAACAGAATAGAATATCAAAATGTTACAGCTGGAAATGTATGTTCAGGTTAATATATTTTACCCTTTGGATCCTTTATCCACTCTTTCTAAAAACTGTGAAAAGTATTAAGCATATGAAGGGACGTAGTATGCACAAGTTTCATGAATATTGGATGCAAGATAAAGAAGTTGTAGCCATGAATGTATATGGAGCTTTTATTAAAATCACAACATTCAATTGCTTCTGCAATTGGTTTCTTTTATCTAATTGTTCCAAAACTTGGTGCATTTAGTGCTCTCCTTCTGGGGTATATTCTCCCCAAATTTCATCAAAACTGAATAAAAAACAAAAACATTATAGTCAGAAATATGTTTTTTATTTTTCTACCTTTATTTAAAAAACCAAATGTCATTTTCAGTTCCCGATTACACCAAACTAAAGACCGAACCGAGTCTGACTAAACCAAATACCGAATCTGAACTCAACATTCGACCTGAACCACCAAACGGCCAAACATCCTAACCTGGTTCTGTTTGCACATCCCGAGCATCTGCCTGCACGCTTGTTTAGATCCCCGCCATACCCAGGCTGTGCAGGCAGTAGAATGATTCTGTGGTTTGTGCAAAGATGGTGCTGGCATCATCAGCAGTTGCGGCCACCATCTTTGATGTGGCTAACCAGTTCTGAGCATGCCCAGAAGTTCCTGCTTCCATCACTGGGCATGCTCAGAATGGACTGCCCACATCCAAGATGTCACCTACAGCATGCTGATGCTGCTGGTGCCATCTTTGGTAAAGGACTGAGCAGGCCCTTCTGAACATGACCAGTCCCCCCCACCCTAAACTTATGAGCCTGTGAAGAGGCCACATCTTGTGGGACACCTTCTGGAGAGTAAGTACATGCCAGGCACCTCACTAGGCCTCCCAACCCCCCTCCTCTTGGGCTACATGCCCCTGCCCAGAATTTTACTTCCCAGACAGGAAGGGAAGCAGGGGCATCCAGGAGACAAGCCTTTGCCTTCTGATCACCTCTGACACCTCACCTGGCCCCCCTGCCTGGCCCCTGGCCCCTGCCCAGCCTTGAAAATCTCGGGGTTTCTCTGTGAGAATGGGGGATTTTCTCATCTCACTTAGGGAATGAGATTGGAAACCCTGTAACCCTAATCCTTTGCATTTTCCCTCTTGGTTTGACAAAACCTATGCTAAGGAGAGGACCTCCCTTAAAAAGATGATAAAGACCATGGCAAAGAGCATGGGGAAATTTCCCTCCAAATCCAACAGATTACTTTTGTCCAGATGTAGGAGGGCTTATAGGGCGCTATTGAGAGAAAAGAAACATATGTTTCAAAAGCAGAAGTGGCAACAATTACACCAAGCCGCACAGACCAAGGATTCCATTAGGTTTTGGTCTCTGATAGCTAGTGTAAAGTGGGGGGGCCCAGCTGAGCAAAAAAAGCTCCCCCTCTCTTGAAAGATGGCAGCAGCATTTTGAAGCTCTGTACTCCAAACCAAACAACTTGTCTTGGGTTATTGAGCTTCAACCTCACAACAGATTCCAAGAGTGGCAGCCAGTCTCAACTGAGGAACTTCTTGACCTTATAACTAGGGATGGGTGAACGCGGTTCGTAAGTTCGGAGTTCGGACGGAACTCGATCTGTTCAGTTGACCGAACTGAACTTCTGAACCAAACTCGAATTTCGAACCGAACCGAATTTCCAAACTCCGTTCTGTTCGCCCATCCCGAGTGACAACACACACCAAAAAAATTGGTTTTGAATGGCCGAACTTGGTTCGGAAGTTCGGAATTCAACCAAACTCGGTCTGTTCGGTCGACCGAACTGAACTTCCGAACCGAACTCAAATTTTAAACTGAACTGAACTGAACCGAATTTCCAAACTCAAATTTCAAACTGAACCGAACCGAATTTCCGAACTCCGTTCTGTTTGCCTATCCCTACTTATAACACAGCTGAAGAATGGTAAAGCCCCTGGAAATGAGTAAGTAAGTTTGTTTATTTGTTTAGCGTTAAGCCATAACAACAACAATAAAATTAATAGAAAAGAAAAAGAACAATGATAAAATACAATAAAAAACGTAAAATACAAACTAAACCCTAAAAAAGCAAAAAAATGCCTTGCCCTTCCCGGGGCTTATACTCTTACCCCTGTGAAACATTTACAACAGGTAAAAAAGTCTTGGTAATCAGGGGAACATTCATTCCTGGTCATCCTCAGTGATCTGTAGATACAGATCACTGAGAAGTTATCAACTATAGAGCACCTTACCCTTCTCGGGGCTTGTGGCGGCACACTTGACCCCTGCCCCGCTCTTAACAGATCTTAAGATCACATAAAAACAGTCCAATAATGAGGCTAGGGGACGATGAACCTATACATGCAAATCCCTAAGGGAACAATTCGGAGCCTAGCCCTTCCCGGGGCTAATAACAGCATACTTAACCCCTGCACAACATTTCCAATATATATAGTCCAACATACAACCTTTAAAGGCATAACTAAAAAGCATTTCATTAACTCCGTCTACCCTACACGAGGGGACTCGGGACCTGTTGCTTCCTAATTTTCATTATACAATGTACATATATAGCAACCTGACCTGTTCTCTCAATATTTTTGTCCCCTAAGAGAAAGATAAACTTACACCTCTTACAGACTATCCGGGAGAGATGTAACTTTTGGGCAAATGAGATCCTCAAATCCCGATAAAAGGGGCAATCAAGAAGCACATGACCAATATCTTCCACCGCTAACCCACATGGGCAGATCCGTTCCATCCATGGGGTGCCCATATGACACCCTCTTAGAAATTCCGAATTAAAAAACTGCAACCAGAAGGCAGAAGAAGCCCTTCTAATATAAATATTTGATAGCGTATGCACATACCGTGCCCCTTCAATATCTGGTAAAATCCATTTATACCATGGTGAGGACTTAATTGTGGATGCCACTGCCCAATCCATTTGGTAGAAAATATCTAAACCCCTTCTCTTTACTACTGTTTTTATAGCCATTTTTGGTAGGGGACGCAGCCCATTTGGGGAAAACCCCAACTCGGACATCATCTTCTGAACCTCTTTCCACCATCGATCCGAGGGCCCTTTTTCCTTTTCAATCAGGCATCTACCAGCTAAAGTTTGTGCTCCTTGAAGGGTTAATTTATGCCAAAAAGAGATTGTAGTCAAGCTCAATTTTGTTTGCCATGTTCGCCACCCAAGTTCTAAATTAACAATTGCCCTCGGGGTTGATTTGGGTACTCCCAGAAGAGACCTCAATACGTAGTTAACCGCCGGATCCACTATTTTAGCCATATCTGATCTAACTGCCCAGATCTGTGCGCCGTACAAAATGTTTGAAACAAACTTAGCCATAAGAATTTTCAGCGCAATCTTAATATTACCCCCTCCATTAGTATAAAAAATAATAATAATGGAGACAGCCTCTCTAGCTATTAAAGATTTCACCATGCTAGCATGCACCCTCCATGAGCCTGTATGATAGAAGACCACTCCCAGGTACCTGTAGCTGGGGACCTGCTCCAATATATTGGCCCCCATACGCCAGGTTCTTAGCTGAAATCGGGGCTCAAAACCCACAATTTTGGTTTTTGAAAAATTAATTTAAAATCCAAACTGGAGCAAAATTCGCCAAAAACCAGTAACAGGTAAGTGAGCCCCAACCTAGAGGTGGATATTAAAGCAGTATCATCCGCATACATTAGCAGAGCGAGCTTCTGGTTTAGCACCTTCGGGGCGGTATATTATCCTTGATCCCTCAGCACCTGTATAAGGGGGTTCACATAGATATTAAAAAGCACCAGCGCCAACAAACAGCCCTGCCTCACGCCCCTCGTTGTTGGGATCATATTTGATAGAATGCTGGTATTACTAATTCTCACCCTAAGTGCTGTACCTGTATGCAGGGTTCGGATCAGTGACAAAAGTTGTTTATCAATCCCTAACCTATCCAATTCCTTAAACAATCTCTCTCTATCCACCAAATCAAAGGCAGTAGAGAGGTCTACAAAAGCTACAAATAATTTCTGCTGCATTTTCATATACTTGCCACGAGATGATCTAATGCAAATATATGATCTGTGGTCCCACAATTGGCCCTGAACCCTGCCTGCTCTTCTGCAGTGATTCCCTCCTTATCTATCCAAGCCAATAAAAGTTTCAATAGAAATCTTGTGTATAATTTAGAAACTACACAAAGAAGGCTAATTGGCCAATAGTTTTGTGGTAAATCCCTAGCTCCCTTCTTGTAGATTGGGACCACTATACTTATTCTCCAGTCTTTGGGAATTTTACCAGTAGCATTAATGTGTGAGAATAATTGGGCAAGAGCCCCTGTCCACCATTCTGGTGCCATTTAAAAAATTTCTCCAACTATGAAATCCAGTCCTGGCGCCTTGCTTGATTTAACCGATAGAATTAGATCCAGAACCTCACTCTTGGTAATTGGAGGCCACCCAGATGGATGACTTGTTTCCCTCCCATCTGAGACCACAAAGCCTTCTTGATTGAAAAGGGCAAAAAAAATGGGAGACTCACATATCTATGGGGACCTTTGGTTCCTTATAAATTCCTGCTTTGGAATCTGAGCAATTCACCAGCTGCCAGAAGCCTCTTGAGTCCTTCTTTTCCACCATATCCCATAACCTAAGCCATTGGGTATACCAAAAGGCTTTTTTCTTTTCCCTTATCAGTTTCTTATAACTGACCAGTTGTTCCTTATACGCCACAGTCCCCCCCTCTGCATCATGCTGTTTAAGTTCTCAGGCTTTCCTACGTAGTGCTTTCTCCTCACGTGTGCACTCCTCATCCCACCATCCCTCCCTCCTTCTCTGCTGCCTCAATAGATGGACTTTAGAGGAATAAGAGAGGCAAGGTTGAAGGCATGCCACAATAGCGTCCCATATCTCAAGGGCCCCATCTATGCTAGCTGCCCCTTCCAACCGTGATGTCAAAAGTCTCATTTCCCTGGATTCCAACAATACCCTCAATTCCCTCTCTAATTCAGATGACCATTTAATCCTACATTGGCCTACCCCCACTTCCAAGGCTTCATGAGCATAGAAGGAGCTAGCCCCTATCAACTTTAGTTGAAGTCGCAGTTTTAGGGGGAAATGGTCACTATCGACCATTGTACCAATTTCCAGGTCTAAAATATAAGTTAACAGCTCTTTTGAAATAACAAAATAATCGATTACACTACCCCCTCTCGTGGATATATAGGTTAGTCCCCCTGAAATATTATTCCAGATAGATCCATTCAGGATCTTCAATTTAAACCTTGAAACCAACTCATAAAACTATAGCCCGGCTGCATTAACCTTGGAATCCCTTAAATATCTATCTACATTAACATCCAGATCCCCCAAGGAAAAGTCTTCCTGTAGATGAATTGGATGCAATGAATCTATATCATTACCAATTCTAGCATTGAGATCCCCAGAAATGATATTGCCACTGCCTGGGAATTCACACCACTGGGATTTCAATATATCCTCCAGATCATTCCAAAATTGAGGGTTCTTCTGGTTGGGGGGATTGTAACTGTTCACCAGAAGGACTGGCAGAGGGAGGGGAAGACCCAGAAGATGCACTACTAGGAGACTAGGATTCTGGTACTCCTGTAGAATGATGGTTAGTCCAAGGCGTAACGCAACAAAAATCACCAGGCCCCCACCTTAACATCCCCTTATTTTTTTCTGTGTTGCAGGCTTAGACCATGATAAATATCCCTCCAGTTCAGGTTGAGCTTGCCCTCAAGAAACCCATGTTTCCTGAAGGCAGATAATAGGAAAGGAACTCAGGTAATTAACAAAATCTGGGTCAGCTAACTTAGAACTCCATCCTGCAATATTCCATGACAAGATTGACAACAACTCTGGTTCCTTCTTATCTAAAGGTCATGATGGTTTCTCTATCTAGGATAAGGATTGTGTTTGACCCGGGTCAGCCTCCAACAATATCTGCACTTCAGCCCTACTATTGGATACCTCTGCTGGAGTATTATCTGCCCATGAAGACTCTAATTCCGGCATGCTCGAATGGCTAACCTGGCACCGAGCATCCTCTCCCTGAGCCTCCTACCTTCAACCCCCTTGTCTATATGCTTATGGCTAGATTTGTCACATATTGCTTGAAGTTCCCTTAACCTGTCTACCACTTGTCCTCGTTCCACCCTCGTCAGCTGAAGAAAAAGACTCCTACATTTTTGCTCCTGCACCTCCTTAGCTTCCCCTTTTAAACTAAGATATTTACAAAAAGGACTTAGGGAATTAACCTCATCCCACACTTTGGGATACTCTTCCCCAACACCAGATCTACAGATGGGTAAAGTTGTTTTCAGTCTCTTGTCCTGGGGTGTACTGGGATGACATCCCTTTTCCCCAGGACACCATATCCCCACTTCATGAGAGACTCCCGTTTTAGTTAGTGGGGGCTGCAGTAACATAGCCAATTCTGTTTCCATGTCTTCTTCTATAAGTTCTACATTAGCATACCCCTGTACCTCAGTACCTATCGGTTTCTGAGGCGTCTCCATATTATCCACCAAAAGAGGGGGACCACCAAGATCAATCAAAGGAGGGGGATCCCGAGTCTGAGGTACATAGGTGTTAGCCACAGAGATCCCCCAGGAAAGCAATAACCGCTTTCCAACCTGAATTTGTGATACTGTATCAGGGTTCCTAAAATGAACAATCAAGCACAGCCCTTGATCATTAGAAGGCAAAGTATAGAACCTTCTTATCTCATTTAAGGTAAATCTCATGCTTAGCAAAGCTGTAAGGTTCCTTCTAATATGGAACCTTGATGTCCAATGCAGTCTCGACCCATCTAATAGGGGATAGATTTTAAACAAAATTGTATAAGAATCTGAGCCCATATATCTAAGGCACCCTGCCAGAGGGGACCTGGTAACTCCAACAGGGTGCCCTGTTTTGGGGATAACATCCTGCTGGCATAGCAATGGACCCTTACTACAGGAAACCTGCAGCTTATTCTGCCCTTGTAAGATAGGAGGGGAGTGGGCATACATATGTGCTACTGCAGCTTTAAGATCCCTCGCCATTTCCTGCAGACATTCTAATCCCCCAAACACTGCAGATATAATTTCTATCATCCCCTTAAACAGGTTTTCCATTGTTTTCCCTATTAATATACACTGCTGTTCCAAAAGTTTCAAATGCTCCATAGAGCTGGGTAGATCCGTCCCAGGGGAGAAAATCGTGATGTCAGTATCCTCTCCATGGGGCTCTGTCATATTAAATGAGTCGTCAGTCAAGACCTCGAACCTATTAGCTAACTCTACAGGACTAATATCCTGGGAATGACCCCTGGAAGTTGATAAAACAGAGACACCAACCTCCTGCAGTTTAAGTTGTTTTAGCAGCAGGGTCCCCATCTCCGGGGAAGGCATCTGTTGTCGTAACCTTTTTTTGGAATTCACTGGAATATACCCACTGTCCACCATGGTTTTCTCTGTCTTACCAACGATAGATCAGAAAAGAGGCACCTGCGCTGGCTTGCACCTAAGGCCACGCACACAAGGGCATGCCCGTGCGCGCATGGCCCTGGTGCGCGCCTCTGGCGCCGCTTCCACCACTGACCGCTCTTTAAAAGGCTCTCTGGGTCCACTCCTCAGGGCAGCCCCGCCCCTCCTGATACTCCGGCTTGCCTTGGACACCTGTGTTGGGGTGCATTGTAAAATCTGCGCTCGTCCCACCTCTGACTCCCACACCCCGCCTCTACCACTGGCCACTCTTTAAAGGGCTCTCTGGGTCCGCTCCTCAGGGCAGCCCCGCCCCTCCTGATACTCCAGCTTGCCTTGGACACCTGTGCTGCGGTGCATTGTAAAATCTGCGCTCGTCCCACCGCTGACTCCCACACCCCCTGGAAGTGATTATATCCCTCTGGAACTGTTAAAATTTGAGGCCAATTGGTGGGTCTCCCTGTTGGCCCCTTTATTTACGACAATTAATTCATTGGGTTTGATTCCCAAAGCATGGTTAAAGAGTCTAGTTGTGCCTATTTTCAAAAAGGGAGACCCTGGAGCCCCCTCCAATTACCGCCCAATCAGCTTGCTATCCATTGTTGGGAAATTGTATGTGAAATACCTCCTTTCCAAGCTTCAAGTTTGGTTGGATGATAATGGTATCATCCACCCTGAACAAGCCAGATTTAGGGCTGGTCAGTCCACGTTGGATCATATTCATATACTTAAACATCTGACTTCCAATTAAGTATTACATCATAAGAAAATCTCACTATTTTGTTGTTTCATCGATCTCAGTGTAGCATTTGATATCATTGATAGGGAACGCCTTTGGGCCAAACTTGCGGGGTCTTCTATCGATGGGTGTCTGCTATATTTGATAGTAAAACTCCACCAGAAAAACTTTTTACAGGTTCGTCCTATTAGAAATGGCCCACTTTTGAGTGATATTCCACTCTGTAGAGGCATACACCAGGGATGTATACTGGCCCCAGCATTGTTTAATCTCTATGTCAATGATTTGATTCCCTACATGGTGGAAAATAACATGCATGCCCCAAAGCAGGGTGTACGGAGATTACCTATTCTGCTATATGCAGATGATAGTGTCTTGCTATCATTGTCTCAAGTTGGTCTCCATACGGGTATTGATAGGTTCTTGCTTTATTGTAATCAGGAGAACCTGTGTGTTAATTACTCCAAGACCAAGGTCTTGGTTATAGGTCATGCCCACCAGCAGTACAGATTGCTCATGGATGGAGTTGTAATTGAGCAGGTGCAATTCTTCAAGTATTTAGGGGTGGTGTTTTAATCATCAGGCCAATGGACTGCATATTTCGAGGCAGCCAGCCTATTGGCCCATAAAACCGCTAATTCCATGGTGAGTTTTTTCCATACCCAAGGAGGGAAATTGGCTGACCCAGCCCTGTCCTTGTTTAAGGCTAAAGTGATCCCGCAATTACTGTATGCGATGGCTATCTGGGATCTCTCTTTTTTGGACAAATTTAAGACATACAAAATGGCTTTCTTCATGCAACTCTTGGTCTACCCCCTGTGTCCCTCAGGTAATTCTGAGGGCCAAAACAGCAATGAGTTCCATCAGAGCCCAGGCCTTGTTAGCCATCCTTACATTTTGGCTAAAGGTGGTGGTTTTTTCTTCTCCTCCATCATCTTTCTTGCCCTTAATTGCTTTTGATAACTTAAATGAACGCTGGTATGAGCAAGTGGAACTAGAAATATTTAAACTTGGGTTTTCAAAAGAACTTCTACTCCCACTAGGATATAAAGGGACAGCTGCCCTGATTAAGAAAAGGGTATATGACCAGGAATAGCAGAGGGAGCTTGCTGCTCTCTCCATCCAGAGGATTGCTCTGGCAGATTACACCTTTCCTACCCTCAATGTTTATCCTCCCCAATATATTAGCAAGTGGCAAAGGTGGCCCCATAGAAAGGCCTTGTCTATGATGCGATGTGGTGCTTTTCCATCTGCGTTTTTGGAGGGGAGATATCGGAATGTCCCGAGATATGAGAGATTATGTTCCCGTTGTGATTTGACAATTGTAGAGACCCCAAAACATATGCGTCTGGAAGGTCTAATGTTCAGCACTCTGAGAGAGAAATATATTGGGTCTTATGTTAATTCTACAAGTTGGAGTAAGAATCTCTTACTTAGGGCTCATCCTGATGTTTGCTTCATTCACACAGCCACAGCAGCGGCAATGTTCGATTTAAAGCAACGCGCACTTCTGGGTTGGTGTGAGTGCACCTAGTGCACACAATTCAGCATTATACCAATTTTTTTAAACGTTGGTTTGAGCAGCTTTTCAAACCGCACTCCACCAGTTCGCATAATGCTGAATTGTGTGCACTAGGTGCATTCACACCAACCCGGAAGTGCGCGTTGCTTTAAATTGAACGTTGCTGCCGTCGCGACTGTACAAGTAGTAAAACCGTTTATTTGCCCAACTAAACAGTTATTGGCAATACATCAATAAAACTCGAGTACAATTCACATGGGTCACTGTACAAACATTTAATAACCCGCAAATTATACCCCTTCAATCCCCACCAAACCATTCATAATTATTCTCCTGTTTCTGAGACATGCCCCTAGCACTGGGGAGGGGGGGGCGGTATTCAGCAGATATAAGGTGCAGGAGGGGCTATATTACTTCCACCACACCTAACCTACTTCACCTATCGACTGTAACCTGTTACGCATCACTATGCAGGCAAACCTAGCCACTGCCCTCGTTAAATCTGTAACCCTATGCCCTAATCATAGTGTCTCGGGTGGGGCCAACAAGACCCTCGCCTGCAATTGTTCCAAGGCCGCCAAAAAATTCCCTCTAAAGCTGTCATACTTGGGGCACTTAAAGAGGATATGATAGGCCATGTCGAGCTCCTGTAAAGAACAATCTAGACACCTCCTTTCCTGAAATGGCACCCCCTCTTATCGCCCCACCAGAATTGCAGAGGGGAACACCCCACAGCGTAAGCACGTGAAAGCTCTTCTCAGAGGGAATTTAGTCCAAGTCACCAAATAATTAAAATCCTGTAATGGCCTGCACAGCGCACTATATATTGGGTTAACTCTCTGGATCTGGAGCATCTCAGCGTCGATTTGAACTTGCTGGTCCCAAATCCTCTGTTTGACCAATCGCATGGCATGTTTAATGCCCTGGGATCTCAGGCCCCCAAGAGAGAAACCAAGTCTCCCTACTATCAGCTCCAGCCGGTTCAACCAGGGTCGCAAGAGCCCCACCTCCTTGGCTCTACTCACCAGAGACCCCTCCCCTTGGGGCAGAAACTCCACCTTTAGCCCATAACGCACCAGTGCCTGGAGGGCATATGCTCTAATACAGAGACAGCCCGTCTCCGCCCGAATGAGGACCTGAGGTGTACTCCACGGAACCCCCAGAATTGCCCTCAGGAACCCATCTGGATTGGTTCCAGAAGGTCCAAAGCATCCCATTCCCAGACCGGAAAAGCATACAGCAAACTCGTTATTACCTTCATCTGGAACAAGCGTAGTGCTGGCAGAACCATTTGCCCCCCCTTACCAAAGTAGAACCCCCGAATCGCCCCTGCTGTCTGCACTGCCTTACTTTTCACCTGGAGCCAATGCACCCGCCAGCTGGAAGAAGAGGAGATTGGAAACTATCCACCTGGATAATCTGGTGACTCCCAATCCCCTGGGGGCCCCTGATTTACATGCGGGGCCATGACAGTTACAGTATCCTGGTTTTGTCTTGGCTTCGTGGAATATTGCGGGCTGGAAAGCTCGTTGCCAGGGTCAGGAACTTTTTGAGAGGTTGAGCTCCTGGGATTGCTGTTTACTACAGGAAACCTGGGTGGTGGAGGATTTACGGCTAATGGGTTTTAAGGTATTATCGGTCGGGGCTACCCCATCTGGGGGCCCTGGACGGGCTTGGCAATTGTTTCGCCGGTCGCCGCTAATGTGACTATTAATTTAATAAATTTTTACTCTTTGTATTTTGCGCTTTTTTATTGTATTTTCCCCTCCACTATGGAAGTGCTGGTGGGTAATGTTTACATTCCTCCCTCAGCGTCTCCTTTCTACCCCATAGACATCTGGGAGGAAATCACTAGCAGAGTAAAAAATGCTCAGCGGTTATAACCTTTGGCCCCCCTGATCATAGGAGGGGACTTTAACTCTAGAGTGGGGGAGTGGCAGGATCAGGGGCATGTGAGGAACCAGCCAGATCCCCCCCCAGTGCTTGCCCCGTAGGGCCCAGGATAAAGTCATTAATTTTTTACCAGAGTATTTATTTATTTAAGGCACGGGCTTTCGCCATGGCCGACAACAAAACAAAACAAAACAAAACAATAAATCAGACAAAACATACAATCCACGAATAACAAGAAATGGAATATTCCAACCATATAATAATGGGCCAAAACGGCCAAGGAGAAACAAGGTTATGGATATGGCCATATAACATATGTATACCCTAGCTTTACAATATCGAAAATATATCAATCGGCCATACCAACCATTTTTACATGCTCTTTCCAACTACATATTCTACCCATGGAATAATTATCTCCAACCTTAATTTTGACCTTGTCCCTCACCTTAGCCATAAGGTACATCTCTAGTTTACAGGGCAATAAAGTCCCCACATCACAGCATCTTGAGCTTGGTATTCCTTCCTGGAGTTACATAACCACCCTTACCAAAACAGCCAAAGGCTGTTGTTAAATCAACTATTTCTTGCTGACTACCTTGCTTTAACAGGGCTTTCGATAGCAGGACATCTCCCCTATAAAGCCCCCCTAATCAGATTTCTCTTCTGTGAGGCTAATAAAGCATAGGACGCTATAGCCACCACATCCTCTTTATTTTGGTGAGTGAGTAGCTGCTTGTACCCCTGGTCTGGCCCCAAACATAATAAACCAGACATAAATGGCTGGAGCCAAACCTCCCTAAGGATATTGTAAAAGGGACAGAACAACAGAAAATGGGCAATATCTTCCACCACCCCCATGGGGCAATTGCATACTCGCAGCTCATATTTTATCCTGTTATAACGTCCTTCCACCACCGCAGTTTTCGTCATCTGGAACCGGAGAAGTGTAAAGCTTCTCCGGAGCCTACGGTTCTGTAAATAATCTAGGTATGGTTCAAACCCCCAAGTCGTTTTGATCGTCTTAAACCATGGGGCAACCTTCCAGTTTCCAACTGCTACCAAATCCTCCTGTTTCTCAACATCCTCCAGCCTAGCTCGAATCTCTCTCTTTATTCCTTCCAGAGGTTTTCCAGCAAAATACATAAAGGAGAAGCCCTGGTTGCATAGGAGTTGGCCCAAATATTTGAGCCAGGGGTAATCTCCGTTACCCTCATACTCCAATTCTTCCTGTAGACATAACCTAGGGAGGGAATTTTCTCTCAGAGTGGTCAGTCTCAGCCAGTATCTAATCATGGCCATTTTAGCCTGCATCCCCATAGAGGCCATACCAATTTCCGCTCTCAACACCGGAGCGGGAACGTCATTTCCGACCTGCAGAACTTTACGAAGGAAGGAGTTCTGCACTCTTTCCAGTGGTTGGATCACAGGCTGGGGGATAATTTCTAGCCCAAACATTGCTGCGGGTACAACCTTAGCTTGGTATGACTTCAAAAAGGTTGAGACCGGCACTCCCTGAGAGACCCCCACAGCTCTAATTATAGCCCCTGCAAATTGAGCCGCTCTTTTGGCCCGACCCTGGATATGCCTAACCCATGTCCCCCTACTAGAAAGGGTCACCCCCAAATAGACATAGGATTTAACCACTTCAAGTGGCTTCTTAGCAATCTCCCACTTCTCTGTTGTCCTACGACTTCCAAAGAGCATGATCTTTGACTTTTGCGGATTTGGTATCAATCCATTTGCAGTACAGTAATTATCCAAAGCTCGAATCGCACTCCTCAACCCCCTGGCTGTCTGGGATAATAAAACTATATCATCAGCAAATTGAAGAATATTCAATTTATGAATACCAAGTCTGGGGGGATAGATATCTTCCAAGTCTAGCCACTTAACAAGATCGGCCATGTAGATGTTGAAAAGTAGAGGAGCCAGCACACAACCTTGCCTGACTCCCCTACAAATGGCAATATCCTTAGTGATTTTATTACTCAGCCCTATTTTAACTCTGGCAACATTATTTCCATGCAACTGCATCATGAGTACTAATAAATTCTCATCAATCCCCAACTCCTGGAGTCATTAATACTCATGCCAGATATATGAAAGTCCTGGTGGAAGAGTTAGGATTAATTATATTGAATGGTAGGACGGAGGGGGATCGGGATGGCTGTTTCACTTTTCACTTGCAACAAGAATCTAGCACAATTGACTTTTTTTTTGGCATCCCCCGCTTTCTTCCCCAGAGTTCAGAGGTTAACAATCTGCCCTAGTGGGGAGACAGCACACTTCCCCTTGCAGTTGACATGTAGTATTCCTCAGAGTCACCCGGTTTTGTGTGTGGGAGTGAGTGCGAACCCCCCTATGAGCAGAGAGGTAGGGTACAAAAGACCTCGCTGGTCTGAGAAGATGGCACAGACCTTAACAGTTGCACTGAAAGATCCAGCAGTGTCCCGTTGCTGTACTGCAATTAAAAGAGGGGAGCTGGAAGGTGATAAGGAGTTAAACCAGGTGGTGGCCTTATTGGGGGAACTTATGAGCATTGGGGGGTCTGCCACCCCTTTGCAGAGGAAATATTGAGGGGGGTGGTTTGATAGGGAATGTGCGGATCTGCGGGCATGCTGCAGAGGGTTGGCAGTCTGGCTGAAATGCCATCCGACAAGTGTCAACAGGGTGACTTTCACAGAAGTAAGATCAGCTATCGCCGCCTAATTTCGTCCAAGCGCTTGAGGGAAATATCAAGGGGGCTGGTTTGATAGGGAATGTGCGGATTTGTGGGCATGCTG
Organism: Sphenodon punctatus; assembly: GCA_003113815.1. Classification (NCBI taxonomy): domain Eukaryota; kingdom Metazoa; phylum Chordata; class Lepidosauria; order Sphenodontia; family Sphenodontidae; genus Sphenodon; species Sphenodon punctatus. The sequence goes on along the minus strand of QEPC01001041.1, from coordinate 41,028 downwards.
TAGACGGTTCGCAGTCCGGCTGAAATGCCATCCGACAAGTGTCAACAGGGTGACTTTCACAGAAGTAAGATCACGCTATCGCCACCTAATTTCGTCCAAGCGCTCGATTGCCCAAAGACAGCTGTGGAATAAATTAGATAGAGCGGCAAGGAGTGGGAATTCGTCCCAATTTTGGGGCTGTATCCGCGAAATGTCTGTAGGGGGTGATGCTATGGCCCAGGTAGCTTTACCCTCAGTGGTATGGGAGAGTCATTATGAGGCCATTTTTTCATCACTGCTCCCAGTGCCTCTCAATCTTCCTATGGAGGAGGCAGACTTGTTCCCCTATTGGCCACCAATTTCTAAGGAGGAGATTAAAGAGCTTATTGCCCAGTGCAAGAGCGGGAAGGCTCCGGGGGTAGATCAAATGCCGGCATAATATTTGAAGGAAGCTCCAGACTGGTGGGAGGAATTTCTTGCCCCGATATTCACCTTCATTAACGCTACAGGGAAGATACCTAGATCATGGATAAAGAGCATTGTAGTGCCCATTTTTAAGAAGGGGGACCCCATGGAACAGGGAACTACTGTCCAATTAGCCTGCACAGCATTATAGGTAAACTGTATTCAAGATCTTTGCTGAGCAGGCTACAGGATTGGTTGGAGGACAATGAAATTATTGGGCCAGAGCAGGTTGGGTTTCGTAGGGAACATTCCACAGTGGATCACATGTTGGTCCTTGACCAGTTAGTGGGGAGGATCCTTGGTCAGGGATTACCTGTGCTTCGTTGATTTGAGGATGGCCTTTGACTCCATCTGCAGGGCACGACTGTAGTGTAAACTGAGAGCCCTAAGGATGGAACCAAGGCTCCTCTTCTTGATATCCCATATCCATCAGGATAACACCTTACAGGTGAAACTCACTAGAAAGGACCCTGACCCGGGAGGTGAAGGTGAATAGAGGGGTGAGGCAGGGGTGCCTGTTGGCACCTGCGTTATTTAATGTTTTCCTGAATGATCTCATCCCCTATCTTGCTGAGGTGAATACCCATCCACCACAGATTGGTGATAGAGAAGTCCCTGCCCTGCTCTATGCGGATGACACCGCCTTGATTGCTCACTCTCCGGTGGGCCTCCATAGGGCAATGCAGCGGATAGAGACCTACTGCCAAAGAGAGGGGTTGGAGATCAACTATGACAAAACCAAAGTGCTGATCATAGGTAAAAGAAGATATAAGGAATCCCATAAGTGGTCGCAACTGTACAAATTAAGCGAACATCAGAATGAGGTCTATGTCATTTATTAGATGGTTCTGATTCCCATTGTTCCAGAGTGGTAGCAGCATTTTGTTTTTATATGGTTCTCTACAAGCAAAGAGCCAAAATTTCTCTTGTGCCTTGATTGGCAATTTTCCTGTCAATGCCTGAGGGAGGTTACAGGCCTTGGTTTCGATAAATGGTGTAACAACCCTAGTTAATTTAGCATTTCATCACGACCCATGGGTTATTCTTTATTGTCTGGGTTATGTCTCTCTGACCGATAATGTGTTATTCAGGCAGCAAAGGCTCATGTGTGAGCCTCATCTTCCTTCTCTTAAGCCTGGATAAGCAGACACTAACCTGTGGATTCATGATGAATATATCTTAACTTAAGGGGACGTTTAAGCAGGGGACAAATGTTGACACCATAACCCCCGAGAAGGGTAAGCCAAATTTTAAATTTATTGTATGTGTATTCATTTTTGGCTTGGCCTTTTGTCTTTGAAAGTTTATAATGTATGTCTTGTATCATTTCCTTAATGAATTTTGTTACAGCCAATGACAAAACAATAAAAGTTTACCTACCTACCTGTGAGAATGGGGAATTTTCTCATCTCACTTAGGGAATGAGATTGGAAAAATCCCATTCTTGTTGAGAACCAGCAAAATCTGGGAAGCGAGTTTCAGCTCTAGCTTTTACCCCATGATGTACTCTAGCTGCAGATCTCATGTTTGATAACTTTTTGGACACAAGAGAGGTAATAAATATGATAGGGCACCCAAGTTGTTGCCAGATGTACATAGTGTATGTGAATGGTCATAAATATTTCATTGGGCTTTCATTGTTCCTGATTTCTTCACTGAAGTCAGCTGCAACAGGTTGATTGACACCAGATGAGAATCTGGCACGCAAGATTTGGTTTGTGGTGACACAAACTTAATTCTAAATTTCACTTCTCACAGTATTGGCAATGAATCAATCCCTTCAAATTACTTCACTGTTTTGCTGCAACTAACTCAAACCTCTAAGACCGCTTTTATACAAGTGGTGGAAGGTAGCGATTTGAAGAACTGACTTTGGGGTCTTTCAAATGTGGTTTCAAAAATAATGCGTGAGCAGCAATTTTAATGGGAGCCGCCGACTTCCATCTCATCAAACCGGCTACCACACAACTTTTCTGAAAGTGCATTATGCAAAGCACTACTTTCTGCTGCTTGTATAAAAGCAGCCTAAGAAAACATCTCATTGCCCTTATAATTTAGTTTTACCTACCCTCTCTATCATACCTGTGTGGTACTTTTGTTTTGCCAAATGTCTCCCATGTTATGCTTTTAGGAGTATTACTGGGTAGTTTATTGTCTCTCTCCAACCCTTGGGCCTTCTAGCAAGACCTAACTCTATCCTGAGATGTCCCCTCAAGTTAAGACAGTTGGAATATTGACTTCCTCCATGTCCAAACGCTTTGCTTGAAAAGCAGTTTTGAAGCTGATCCTGACTTGAAATTACTTGTCATTTTAAATCTCTAGCCATGCTGCCAGGGGGAATATCTATTTGATACTGAATGCCAATCATTCCCTAATAAATGCATATATATAGTGATCATAACTATTTTGTTGGGCTTTTGTCATATATAGCTAATTAGCTATATAGCATGGTATTAAAAGGAGTACCATGTTGATTCTTTAATTTGACATATAAATATGTTTGTAATATAACTTTGACTAAAACACCAATTTACACCCACCTAAAACATGTTCTTTTTTTAGAATCAACATTGAAAATACTGTTTAGCTGCTTTCAAAAAACGTTTACTAAGAGAAAGATGACTAACCAGAATTTCATTATTTTTGCCATTATTAGATTATGTTGGTTTTTTATGTTACTTCTGATAAAGTGCTGCGAAAATTGGATGTGATGCACAATAATTTGTTTCTTTATTAGACTTTGTACTTCTCTCATTGTACATCGCAGAGTTAAGCAGATTAAAATGATCTCACCACTTCCAGAAAGATTCACTGATTAATGTTCATGTTCAGAATTGTAGTGCCTATCATTATCACATTACTTGATGAGTACAGATTTGGAATACCAACTTATATTTGGTTTGAAATGATGAAATGAGACAGGCACTGGTAATTAGTTAATGCAACTTTACAATCTTACAGTGAGATAGCTAATGAATTTTGCTATTTTAGGTTTATGAGACTAGTTTTAATCATTCTTCTGGAGGATCATACCAATTCATGAGATATATGTAATGAAAATATGTTATTGAATTCTCTGATGGCTCTTCCTTGTGCTTTTGATCTTTAGGAAGTGGAAAGATATAGACGAAGGATGTGATCCTCACAGCATTGCTTTGGTGCAAGCTTCTCTGAAGTGAATGAGGCTTGCTGTGGCAAAATGCTTTACATTATATATGTATAATGTACATATATATGTATGATATGATACGTAAAGATATGTACATATCTTTTATATATATAAAAGATTTGGACCAGCTCTATTTGGATTCTGAGCACCTTGCCCAGAAGCTGGTCCTTCTGATTCTCACCCCGAACCCAATCCTTCTAACCTTGCTCATGTGCCCAGTTGGCTTCATCCAGACATTCACTCAGCCTGCTTTATTTGTCCATTCATCCGCCCAACTTTCTTTGTCCGTCTACCTGCCTGTGTGTCTGTTTCTCTGTCCATACTTCCCCCAGTCAGTGTGCCAATTTCCCTGCCTGTAATGTCTTGGACCTTGGATGCAATCCCACACCGACCCTCTTGTACCCTCGGATTGTGTTTCTGAATAACTCTACGGACATCTTCATGGCCATTGTTTGGGGGCTTTCGGGAATATGTTCCTCCCCATATGTATGGAGATTTCTTTTCAGAGCTGTTTCCAAGGACAGACCACTGTTTCTTTATTTACTAACTCTGGGGGGGGGGGGAACAAACAAAAATAGAATGCCTCTACAGTGAAGTTATGATGGTGCCAAAGTTTTTCTGATGACTAGGGCATCCCTTAGTGAACAATGCAGCTATCCTGAACGAGCTCTTCACTCCATGGCCACATTGTTGGAAAGGGTTGTATAGGGCTGTTACAGCAATGGACTGAAACTCACTCTTGCAGTTTTCATGTTTCTCAATGACCCTTTTTGCACGGGCAGTGGTGGGTGGGGGTATGGGTGTGTGGCTGCGGTGGGTGTAGGTGAGTGCATGCCCTTTCTCATGGACACTTACCCATCTTCTCCACCCACAGAGCCTCCTCCGGTTTGCCGGATGGCTCCGTGGGTGGGTGATGAGTGGAGGTCGGTGTGTGTTGGGAGTGCGCATCCACTCTCACCCATGCTGGTTGCACGAATGAACACCCATCCTCCCACCCACCACCATGGCATGTACATGGATGCCCACTACACACACGTCTGTTCACCCAACAGGGAGCGGGGCATCAGTGTAAAAATAGCCAATGAGAATCACAGTTCTCAATTTGTCCTGACAAACAAGAATGAGTCGAGAACCAGTAACATCTCAACCACATTCTCATAAAGAAACACAAGAGGAAAAATGCACACACAAAAAAAGACCTGTGCATACGGAAAATGGTCACCAGGACTGTTTTTTGCATGCACCATCCTTTTCCAAAATGGTGCTGGCAGCACCATTTTCCATTTTGGAAAAGTGCATCTGTTCTGTTCATGCGTGGCAGTCATTGTGCGCATGTGGAGACCAACTGCCTTTTTCCAAAATGGTGCTCATTATGTTGCTGGTGCCATTTTGGAAAAGGACTGTGCATGCATGGAAATAGAACATCCCCAGAGGCCATTTTGTGTATGCACAGTTCTTTTTTTTTTGTCTAGGGGGGGAGTTATGAGACATCACATGAAATTTCATTCTGGAGCTGAGATCTTGGTGAGATCTTAGTCCGCTGCACAAAATCTGCATATATCTCATGAGAACAAAAGGGATTCTCATTCTAACCCTATTACAGAGGTCATTTGATAACTCACTGTTAGGTCTGGAGGGGGGAACTTGAGGGTAGTTAGAGAAGGGACTGCACAAGCCTAGTGTCATGCTAAATGCCCCTCAGGATCTTGTGGTAGGATGGCAGTGAGTCAAAACTAATTTCATCACAGGGGAAGTGAGCAACAGGCTGTGGCTTAAAAATACCACTAAGTGCCAGTAGATAGCACCAGAGCTTAACTCAGCACACACACACAGAGATGGATACAGTGAGGCAATCAGGGAATTGTACGGAGGTACTGGTAAGGGAGTGATGCTGCAACAAGGAAAGGCACAGAGGGTTAGGGAACACAAGGAGGAGGGGGCAAGGGGAGCTTGGGTACAGGAGGAGGAGAGTGAGGGCAGCACAGAGGAGGGAATCATGGACCAGAGAAAGAGGCACGAGATGGACAGGGTTTCAAGGAAGGGAAGAACTATCCCTATGGGAAGGGAAACTCAGAATCCAGAAGGCAGGGAGGCAGCAAGCAGCAGGACAAGATAATGTAACCAGGAACTGCCCCAAAGGAAAGGTAAGCAGCAAGAGGAGGCTGACTGAAACTTGAGGGGAATCTGATAGCCAGCAAAAACTTAGTGAAGCTGAGATCCATATAAAGGGATGGACAATGTTGTGTGCTGCCTCTCTACAATTGCCTAGTAACGCCTGCTGTTTAGGTGTAAAACCTAAAGGGATTGTGTCTCTTTCTTCCCTGATACTTGGGGGCAAGCCTTACTCTTCGGCCTAGGCTGTGACACTCAGCCATCTCTTGCTTGCCTGAATTAAATTCTGATCACTGGCAACTTCAAGTCATCTTTTGGCATAGCATGACTCATTAGTTCAGTACCGCTTTAATCATATTGTACTGTTTCAGATGGGTGGGGCTGCTGTGAGGCTTCTGGAAATGAATGTCTTCTTCTGCAACTCCTATTTTATACAACAGGGTATAGATTTGTCTCTATTCTGACTGATGATCTAAACCAGGAAACTGACAGAACCTTTGGAATGTTATTATTCAGAAAGGATTTTGGGGTGTTGGCAATCAAATTCAGACGTTGGTGGTATCTGGAAAAAGCCTGGGTCTGAGACATCTATCTGTTTAATTCTTGCTTAAAGGACATCTGTTATGTTTAATCCTTGATAGACTCCTTGTGGTGATTACAGGCAGTAAGGACACCATGATTAGGTCAAACGATAGCAAGCTCATATTTCTGAATCTTGATTCAGACAAGCTATGTGCCCTCTTGTGGCCACTCTGAATAGTGGCTCCTCATAGGATATATGTATCAGTTGAACCATATCGAGATAGTAGTCAAAGTGGCCACCAGGGAGTATCAGGGGTGTGCAGCAGCCACATAATTTGTTTTAATTTTTGTTTTCATTTACAAAACCCCCTTCTTTTTCAGTTTCATTAAAAATATATATATATATATATATTAAAAATCCTTTTTCTTTTTTTCCCATTTATTTTTATTAAAAGTAATGTTTTTTAAAAAAAATCTAAAAAAACATTGTGCATGTGAAGAATTCTCCTTTGCCCATTTTGCACATACACAGCTAGTTTTTTAATTCTGTTTTTCTGGAAAAAAAAAAATTTTAAATCACTCCCCATGTGCAAAATGACCACCAGGGCTGTTCTCTGCATGCACACTCTTTCCTGCTAGCACCATTTTGGGAAAGGGGGCACATGAGCCAAACATCCCCAGTGGCCATTTTAAGCATGCATTAAAATGTCCTCTAAAATTTGCATATTTGGCCACCCTATACAGGAGTCCCTGGACAATCAGGTTTCAGGTTATCAATGGCTAGTCATAGTCAGGCTGCGATCAGGCTTGCAAGAGGCTATAGTGTTGTGGTTCCACTGCTTCACCACAACTACCTGGTAGCAGTGTGAATCCCACTGCTGTGTATAAACCCAGAGGACCAGATTTTGAGGCCCATGTTTCCCTTGGGTCCTGATACAAATGCTTCCTTTCAGACCAAGGTCTAACAACAACAACAACAACAACAATAATAATAATAATAATAATAATAAAAACAGGGGACCCCAAATCCTCCTGTAGTGTATAGCAGTATAGTTTCATTAAAATCAGGGGAACTAAACAAGTTTTACTAGGACCCTTTGTCTTCAGTATCCTTTTATACAGGCCAACAAATGAAGACTGCATCCCAAAAGACACCAAGTGGGAATATATTCAGCATAATTTCTAATCCACTGATTTAGTAGAGTATAATTTACAGCTTTTGCTGAAAAGACAATACTCCTAAAGACTAATTGAAATAGTTATCATCACTGATGGAGCAATCACTCTAATCCTTGCTGTAGCCTGTAGCACAAAGTGATGGCAGGTTTTCCAAATGACCAAGCAGTGAAAGTGATAAAGAGAGGAGAGGATAATGCAGAATATGAGACGTAATAGCAGTAAGTCTGAGCTACTTCCACAGGAGAGAGTATAGTAGGAAATCATTGTATGGCTATGTGGAGAGCATATTCTGAACTCAGACTACAATCTCAGTGAAACTTTCCACACTCACCTGATTCCTACTGTTCTCTTAGGGTATTTTCAATTATTACAATTATCAAGCGTTGAACGGAATGAAAAAGCTATGATGCCATGATAGGAACGGGTAATTCACCACAGATTTATTTGTGATGCGAGAATGCACCTACCTGTGGTGATCCATGGAAGAGAGAGCCTATTTCTAGACTCACCAAAGATTTTTCATGTGTCAGAAGTTTTCACTTGCCACAAACCAATCTGTGGTGAGTTATCAGGTGTTCTTTTCTGTGGGTGTTACCAGTTGATAATTGAGGTTTGAAGGTACCCTTCCACACCTGTGCTGCCTTGCAGCCCAGTTCTGACAGGACTGTCTTAGCACAAGTCCCATTGAAGTGAATGGGAATCACACAAATGTAGGCCCAACTTTTGGGATCGGAACCCTATACTGTACTTAAAAGCAAAATTTGATTTCATGATTTGCTCACCATATAGTGGCTCGCATTTCTATTTGTTTTACATTTTTTCTCCCCATATTCATTGCGCATTTTAATGTTATAAATTAAATGTAGATTTTTGAATACAAAACATTAAACATGGGACACCAGTTTTACCTGATATCGGATCTCCCTGGTACCAGATTTACCGGTATTGGCATTCTGGATTTTTAACATTGGTCGTGGTACCAGATTTTTTACATTGCGGCTATTGACTTCATTGGCCGCAATGTAAAAAATCCAGTACCGCGACCAATGTTAAAAATCCGGTATGCCAGTACAGGTAAATATCGGATTAAGCCGATACACTCAAAGGCCGACAATATCGGATATCGGGAGAACCAGAATTCCCACCCCTACAAAATATAAATGCAATGCTTATTCTTAAACACATTAAAAAAAATTATATCTTGTTTGTAAAGAGACTTCTGTTCATAAAGACTAAGTGAACTTATCAAGCAATGAAAACTGTATCATGGAGTTATACATCAAACTAAATAGAGAACAGTAGATATTTGAAGAAGTACCCTTTATCTATAAAATTCTGTTTCTCATCAGAGAGAGCTGGTGTGGTAATAAGGTGCAAGATTTGGTTCTGGGAAGCCAGGGTTCAGCTCCCACCTTATCCATGAACTCACTGCATGGCCTTGGGCAGTCACAACCTCTTAGCCTCAGTTCCTCATCTGTAAAATGGGAATGTGTGTAAGTCTCTCCCTGTGTTCACATAACCCTTGTCCATTTATCAGGGTTGCCAGTCACGTCTGCTATGCGGGCCGCCTCTGGCTCACCAGGAGACACCAGGGGACTGCCCCCGCATGGAAAACTCACCTCTAGTCTTGTCAGCAGCAGCTGCAGCCACACTAGGAGCCTCTCTACATCGGCGCCGGTGGTTTACCAGGGCAATCAACCCAGACGCGGCAGTCAGCAACATGCATCCGGGGACACCACCTAATGCAGGGACGGGGCCTGAGACCCCGTGTCAATCCACACACCTACAGGCACATCAGGGGATGGAGTCCACAGT
>QEPC01001041.1:0-18546 GCA_003113815.1 Sphenodon punctatus | reverse complement strand
TTTTCCCTTCTACCCTTTTATGAGCCAAATCCTGCAGTTAGTTGCCTCTATTTGACCCTCTGTAAGGAAATAGACACTTTGTCTAGGTCCAACAGTTAGTGGTCTGGTCCTGGCACTCTGTAAGGAGACGGACATCTTTCCCTGTGTGTGTGAGTATTAGGAATTCATTAGTAATAACCCCAGTGAAAAACACATTCCCTAGGAATACATTTAGCAGCCCAAAACCAGGTGTGACAATATCAGAATCATACCCACTTACAAAGTGGATATTTGTATATCCACTTATTTGGTTTATTCAATTTCATATGCCATGTAAATGGCTTCTATATGAGGAGGTACTTTAGTTTAGAAAGGGAACCATACATGACATATATTCTGACTGTTTATAAAATGAAGACAAAGAGTATTTTCAGATGTTATGAGATCACGCTCAACCACGGTGAATTCCCATATGGTGTGCATGATCCCATAACATCTGTTCAGGGGAATGGAACCTCCCCGCCAGATGTTCACCTACGTGAATCACAGGGGGGGAATCACATTCAACATGCAAACAGAGGTCCTGGATGGACCATCTCCGTTTGCGTGTTGAATGTGATTCTCCCCCCCCCCCATGATTCACGGGGGTGACCAACTGACATAACACTGAACAGATGTGACATTGACACGCTCAACCACGGGGAATTCTGGGCCATGGCCAATTTCCTGGGGGCGGGCGGGCAGGAGCAGCAGCCGTATTGGCCACAGGCCTGCCCGTCTCCGGGAGGGCGGGCTGCTAGGGGAGCGTGGGGGGGCGAGACTGTGTGGCCGCACGTTGGGCCGCGCAGCCCCCCCCACAGATTCCCCGCCAGGATCGGCCAACACATCTGTTGGCCGTTATGTTTTGGCCCCGGCAGGGAATCAGTAGGGTGTTTCTGTGGTGGGGCAAATTGAGCCCCGTCACGTCTGAAAATACCCAAAGTAAAGAGGAAGTTTTTTCTCATTTTCTCACAACACTAGAAATAATGGACACCTGATGAAATAGCTGAAAGAAATTAATCAAAAGAAATGCTTCTCCACATAATTTACAATGTAGCTTCATTGCAATAAGATGTGAAGAAGGCCAGTAATATAACTTGTTTTAAAAAATATATTAGAGAGATTCATGGAGAAGTTCATGAATGTCTTTAAATTGTAAGCTCTCGAGCAGGGACCATGTCTATCTTGTTCTTTGTAAGTGCCAGGTACATCGCTGGTGCTATATAAATGCTAATAATAATAATAATAATAATAATAATAATAATAAATAAGTTGGTTGTAGATTTAACTTATGACTGCTAGAAGCAAGAAATGGGAATGGAAGGCAGGAAATGGATCACTCTATATATGGTCTGTATTTGTATACTTCCTCCAAAGCATCCAGTCTTGGCCAGATAATGTGCTGGATGGACCATTGGTCTGACCTAATATAGCAGTTCTTATTTCCTTTTTAAAAGAGAGTTTCTGGTTGCTTCAGAATGGAGAGGCAGACAGGGAGTTTCCTGAATGGGAGAATAAAGCGATCAGATCCTCTGCAGATTGGGAACAGGCCATCTGGCTACTCCATTAAGTAATCAGGAGAAGATAACAGGCTGGCTAAGTGGTCCTAGGCCACTTAGGAAAAAACAGGTTGGGGGAGCCCCAGATAGGTTTGCTCAGCTCTGTGTTAACAATTAGGTCCTGTTTCTGTAACTCTTGCATACCCAACACAGAACTATGAGTGCAACTCAAACTGAATAAGGGTTGTACCATTCAAAACTTTAGCTGTGCAGAATTTGACACTCATATTCCTGATGAATGAGCCTTTGCTTTTTTTCCCATTTGGTGGTCCAATTAATGTGAAGATATAGAAGGTAAAATTGAAGTTTTACATGCATCACAATGATGCTATTTCAGGTCCATCTTTATCTCTGCTCTGCTGTCATAGCATTATTGGCATGTGGTTTTATATCTAATTTAAGTCCTTTTTAATGAGGATAATATTTCCCACTGCAATGGCTTGGTATGATGATTTCATTCATTTTCAATTTTTTAACAGTTGTGTTTGCCAGCTGGCAAAATTGCACACTGGATCAGAATATGCCCCTTGAATATTTCAAGAATTACTCGGGTAACTCTTGGCACAAGGTAGTAAGACTGTATTCTTTATCATAGGGTGAAAACAGACATGATGCTAACCACCCTTTAACCACACTTGGTGGTTATTTATGCATGTTGCAGGGCTCTATTGGTGCCCTATGCAGCCCTGCAACTTGCATAAATAACCACCAAGGGTGGTTAAAGGGTGGTTAGCGTCATGTCTGTTTTCACCCATAGTTATAATTTTCCAGTATTAATCTGAATTGGACCCAAAACGTCTAGTATGTGGGTTCATATCCACACAAGTACCTATGTGTGCTGAGTTTCCTTTGTGAATTTGGATGGATGTATTTGGTAAGTGCTACTTAGGTACTGATTCTTTAAAAAAGATAGGGCTAAATATGCAGAAGCATTTCAGATGTTGTGAGTTATTATCAACTCTGTCTAAACATATTAAATCTGTAAAACTGCTTTGGGAATCTTAAGTTTACATGTTTCGTTTGGGTGTGAAATACTATAACTAGACAGCCAGTTGTGTTACTTTTAAAATGGTGTTGAATTCTGAGATGACAAATGAGGATGCATTGGAATCAGAAGCTTCTTTATAGACTGGTGAGGCAGACCTTCCTCAGTCAACCTCACCAACATATGCACTTGTTCAAGATTGGGTCCTTTTTTTTTTAACATAACACTGACATTAAAATTATGGAATCAAGTTTTGAAGCTGGCTGCTGTTGGATACAAGATGTTGGGCTTGATGGACCATATACTAGAGACCTGGAAGAACACAAAATGAGATTTAACAAAGACAAATACAAAGTACTACACATTAGAGAGGAAAAACAGAATTGGAGGATAACAGGCTAGGTAGTAGTGCTGCAGAGAAAGATCTAGGAGTTATGATGGATCATAAAATGAACATGAATCAGCAATGGAACACTGTTGCAAAAAAGGCAGACCCATTAAAACGTGAATTGTTTCCAAGAAAAGGAAGTCATGGTTCCACTTTACTTGGCACTGGTGAGACTTCACTTGGAATTTTGTGTTCATTTTTGGACACCACACTTCAAGAAAGATGTAGATAAATTAGAGATGATTCAGAAAGAGCAACTAAGTGGATAAAGGGCATCGAAGCCAAGCCATATGATGAAAGTCTGGAAGAACTGGGTATGTTTATGTTTATCCTAGCAAAAGAAGACTAAAAGGGGACACGATAGATGTTTTTAAATATCTAAAAGGATAATGCAACAAAAAAGGTGAACATTTGTTCTCCACAGTCACAGAGGATAGAACAAGAGGGAATGGGATAAATTGCAACATTTTGATTGGACATTAGAAAAAATGTCCTAACTTTAAGAATTGTTGGGCAACTGAAGAAGCTACCCAGGGAGGTTGTGGAATCTTTAGATATTTTGAAAGGGTATTTTCAAATGTGATGGGACCTGTATTGGCCCTGTCACAGAATCACCCATTGATCCCCCACCTGGATCAAACCAGCACATGCAACAGACGTGCCGGCTGATCCCGGCGGGGAATCGGGGAGGGGGCAGGGCTGCACGGCTCAATGTGCGACCACACAGCCCCGCCCCCCCACGCTTCCCCAACCGGCAGCCCTCTTGGGAGACTGGAGGGTGCCGCGGCCAATGGGGCCGCAGAACCCACCTGCATTGACCACGACCCGGAATCCCACCACTGATTCCAGGCTGTGGTAGGGGGACAGACGTTATGGTCCCCTTGATCACAGGGGGGAATGACATTCAACACGCAAACGGAGATGGTCCGGCCAGGACCTCCATTTGTGTGTTGAATGTGATTCCCCCCCCCCCGTGATTCACCAGGCTGAACATCTGGCGGGGAGCTTCCGTTCCCCCCAACAGACATTACGGGATCATGATCACCATGTGGGGATTCACTGTGGTTGAGCGTGATCTCGTAATGTCTGAAAATACCCAAAGCCATCTGGATGAGCATCACTCTACTATGCACTGTAGTTGGCAGAAGTCAGATATCCTGTCTTGGAGTAAAGAGTTGACTAGATGATGCTTGTTGTCCCTCCCAACCCTAAAATCTATTATTCTATGGTTGGAAGTTACCCATTATGGCACTTCTTTTATTCTTGTATGTTCTTAGTTAAATCAGGATGTTCCCAATTATATCCTTCTGCCCCAATTCTCAGTTATTTACACTATACATGGAGTTGATACGACTATCCATAGCCACCTTTTTAGGGGACTTCATAATAGAACCCATGAGTGTTGAAACATGAAAATTAAACTAAGGAAGCTGTTAAGATCACATTATATGCTGATGACAGTCTATCATAATGAATAACCCTGAGACATCAGATTAATGTGACTGTTAAACATTTTGAAATATTCCTTTAAAAGGCATAAATCAGAGGTCCTTTGTGCATAGGATGTACAAAACCACTCCTGACAGCTGCCTATTCAAATTTTGTAAAGCCGAGATGAGCCATCCAAGACAGTTTTAGAACCACATAAATACAGGACCTTAAGAAGTTTAATTGCAACCTTGTATCTCATATACTTTGACATTTATCCATGTGACTGAGTGTTGGGTATTTATTTATGCTGCTAACAATTCTTTTAAATCCAGACTCAGCAACACTATGGGTGGAGCCACATGAGTCATTATCCCACTTTGGTCAGCATTATCCCACTTTGGGCAACATTAAAACGTGATGCAGTGGATCATATGCCTGGTGGCCACCAAATTGTTCACACATATTAGTGTTGCTCAAAGTGGAATAACACTGCCCAAAATGAGTTAAAGGGCCTTCCTAGCATGTGGCTGAACTGTGCTGCTCTGCTCAATTTTGAGGTCCACCCTCACCATAGAGAGTAGAGGTGTGCATCCATAAAGTTTTTTGTTAGTTACAAAAAGAAATGGAGCCCCATTTGTATTCACAACTAGTGATACAAAAATGGATGAATAAGTAAATTATTATCATTTGCTTTCATCAATTTTCATTAGTACTGAAACTCGGTATTTGAAATTACTCAATTTTTATCATGTATCTCTGTATTCGACTCAGATTTACTGAGTACTGAGAAACTGAGGAATCGGCCTGGTCTTCAGTTCTCAGTATTTGGTACTCAGTTCAATACTCAACATACGGGTTTTTTTGTGCCCCTATGTAAGGTGACTTGGTACTTGGTACTCAGAAAATACTCAGTTTTATTTTACCAAGTATTTTATAGGGATGGGCGAACAGAACAGAGTTCAGAAATTCAGTTTGGTTCAGTTTGGTTTGAAATTTGAGTTCGGAAATTCGGTTCGGTTCGGATCGGTTTGAAATTTGAGTTCGGACCGGAAGTTCAGTTCGGTCAACCAAACAGACCAAGTTCGGTTGAATTCTGAACTTCCAAACCAAGTTCAGCCATTCAAAACCAGGTTTTTTGGTGTATGTTGCCACTAGGGATGAGCGAACAGAACGGAGTTCGGAAATTTGGTTCAGTTCGGTTTGAAATTCGAGTTTGGTTCGGAAGTTTGGTTCAGTCGACCTAACAGTCCAAGTCCGGTCCGAACTCTGAACTTCCAAATCGCATTCGCCCATACCTAGTATTTTATCATGTAGCGAGTATTTGTCCAAGTTTCCGAGGACTGGCGAACACAGTCTCAGAGTCAGTCCTTGGAAACTCGGAAATACTTGCAAATAGAATTTTTAGTATTAATTTCAGCAAAAATAATATAGTAAAAGTAAATACTGTGCAAAATGGTTTCTGGAGCCATTCTGCACATGCGGTGTGATTTAATTTTTTTTTTAAAAATTAAAAATAAAATAAAATTTAAAATTTAAAAAATCACTGCACATGTGCAAAATGGCCTCCAGAACCTCACATGTGTGCCCCTTTCCCAAATGACACTGACAACAGAAGTACAAATTCTGAATTAAAAAACCAGTGAATAAAAAAAACCAGTGAAATAAAAAAAAAAATCACTGTTCATGGAAAAAATGGTCACCAGACCATTCTGCACATGACTGCCCTTTTCCAAAATGGCACCGGCAGCAGAAGTGTAAATTCCAAAATGGCAATGCTGTAGGGTAGCATCTCATCTAAAAATACCCAAAGTGAAATACAAACAAGTGAAGTAACTTACCCAGTATTCCAGAGTAAAAGAGTGGTATACTTTGGGTGTTTTCAGATGACATGCTACCCCACATGGCCACCCAGGAACCACAGAGCCGACCACCCATCTGAAGGTGGAGCGGCCAGATGCGTGCCCCAATGTGCCTTGGATCACCCATTCATGGCCACGCATGGAGTACTGCTGGGAAATCTGGAGTGCTTAGCGTGGAGCAAGTCAAATAGCTCTGTGCCAAAGGGCGGCCATGGAGCCCCAGTCCATGTGAATGGCAGCAGCCAGACATGCCAACAAACATGTTTACTGCTCATAGGGACTGTGGATGGGGGAAGCAGTCATCACAAGTCACATGAACTAGACAGGAGCGCGGAGGAGTTCAAGTTTCCCAATGCTCATACCCGGGACATATCACTTGTAAAGGCCATCCTGGCGCCCCCACTCATAGTCTGTTGCAGGGGAAGTGCATAGGGACTGCCTCTGTGGTCATAGTAGCCAGTCCCAATTATGTGACCTCAGCGTGGCATGCAAGATTAGGGCATTAGTCAATTTAGAATTAATTCAAAGTTATTGCATTAGATTGCTTATACATTCTTGACTATTGACAAGGAATTCCTTCTTCTACCTTATTGCCATTGTATCTTGCTTACAATATTCTCACAGTTATCCTTAGTCTTACTAACCAAATTAAACTTGTGTCTGTAGATTTCGCCACCTTGTCCTTTACCTAGTCAGATACAAAAATTACATTCTTGGTTTTGTGGAGTAACTTGTTACCCCTTGTAGATGTTGTAGTGTTTAGAAATGAATATGTGACAACAGAAATCAGTATGTGTCACAATACACACTGTACACCACCACAAACCCTGCAAACAGGGAGAGCAGGGCTGGCACCTACTTTCACTCTGCTTCCTACCCTGAAGCCTGCTGAGAGCAGAGAGGCTGGGGTGTGAGAAATATTTACTGTGGAGGGTTGCTCCATTCTTGGATTTGCTGCTGTGCCTTCAATTTAGCTGTGGTAAGGAAATGAATATTGACAGTGCTAAACGAAGGAAACTTAGCTGGGGTAACCTTGTACCCCCAAACGTAACACAGGCCGGAGTAGAAACTTACTCCAATGGGAAAATCCAATTGTTTTCGGGGGGGGGGGAATTAATGGTAGACATGGAGAAGGACAGGAACAGAAATCACCTGAAATGGTGCCACAGAACAGCTGTGTGCATAAATGATGGCTAAAAATACATTTCAAAGACATGCAATGAAAACAAAAATAGAGCAATTACTCTGCTATTTTACACAGTTTGTATATCAACATATTATTTTTAAAAACAGTTACTGGTATTGCTTCAGTTTTCCTTTTATTGGAGTGAAAATGTATTGGAAGTGGAATTTAGTAGTTACAAGGTCATCAAATAATGAATCCTGTTTTTAAAAAAAATATAAAATGGAGTAGTTAACCAGTAGGGATGGGCGAAAACAGTTCGGATGTTCGGAGTTTGGACCGAACTCGGTCTGTTCGGATGTCCGAAATAAACTCTCGAATGACCGAACAGTTCGGTCATGTTCGAACGAGTTGAGAGGCAGGAAAAACGTCTTTCCAGGGCCGAAAAGTAGGTTTTGATTTTGTTTCGGTTTCAGTTTTGATTTTGCTATTTTTGAACGTTCGGCCAAATTCGGCCAAACCAAACTCTGCTGAACCGAACCATCGAACCCGAGCTTGGGTTTCGAACCGGACGACTGAACATCTGAACATCCAAACCGCGTTCTGTTCGCCCATCCCTATTAACTAGGTATATTTATTGATTTTTTTATTAAATGAAGGAATTATTGCCATTTAGATGTTGACTATTTGTGGCAGAAAATTTCTCTTCATACAATATCTTCACCTCCTTCAATTTTCTTAGAATTAACTGATTTTTTAAAAAAACAATAACGCTTTCTTCACACAATATAATGAAGTACATTGTGTTTCCTTTTAAACATATTTGACAGATTTAGTAAATTATTTGAAATGAACGTTTATTTTTCATTGATTTTCCAGTATAATTTCCATTGTCATGCACATAGCAACACCTGTGAGGATGGGATTGCTGTGGCATTCCAAGTACAGCAGACAGCTCTACTAGATAACAAAAGCAACAACCTTTGCTTTGTCAGTGTAACAGCAGAATCCTATTCTTCAGCCACAGGGAGAGTTTATTATATATTTAAAGTGTGGTAGTACTGTCCTCTGAAGAGCTTTCATAAATTTGGAGCTGACAGCTCTATTCCAACTGCCACCATCAATACCAAAGAAACCTTTATTTAGGTGTGTCAGACACCTTTATAATTTCAGTTCTTGATGTACTGAAGATATCCCAAAGATCTTCACTGAAAATTATTGACTCATCATATAACAGTTTCCAGGCACTGATAAATCAAATCCTGTACAAATAAAATAGATAAATAATGCCACCACATTTTTTTAAAGGTATAACCAGGTTTTTAAAAAGAATCTGTTCAATTGAACAGGATTAAGTGTGGTGTACACACACACACACAAATATGTATGTCTATGTGCATGTAAATGTGCATTTGGTGAGGGAGTGGGTAGGGTGGTTTTGACGATTAGGGTGAAAGGGTTTTTGTAGTATAAATATTTTTATTACTTCCCCTTTTATGAGATTCAACAGATTTTATATTTGTATTTTTATTTATATTTGTATTTTTAACTATTTTATATTGTGTTTAAAATTGTAAACCGCCCCGAGCTGCTTTGCAGGAGGGGTGGGGTATAATCTATGCAAAATAAATAAATAAATGTGGATGTGTGTAGATATCTATATATAAAAACGCAGATTTTAAAAAACTATATGTGTACATGCATATACCAATGTTTATTCTTTAAAATTATTTGGAGTATGGTTATTATCTAATTTGTTTTATAGAAATTAAAAATAATGATCAGCCTGGATCTTAACATTTAGTTTGCTCACCCCAAAGTCATGCCAAATATTTGAATACAATAGTACTTCGTGATTTGTCCTTAATTTGAAGTGGTTTCGTACTAGTTACAGCTTTCTCAGTTATGCACAGGTGTCACGGGGCACCGTCACCACGTCCCCCTGCGTCCGCTGCCAACTCCTGGCCCCCTTGCATCCCCAATGCCAACCCCAGACCCCCAGGAGACCTCACCTGAACAGAGGGGCGTGACAAAGCCGACAGCAGAAGAAGGGCATGCGGTACCCTCATCCTCAGAAGCTCTTCCCAGGCCAGAATCTGCACCTGGCCCTAATGGAACAGGGATGGAACCTAGGACCCTGCGACGTTCAGCCTGCCTGCAGGGAAAACCTCCAGCTGAGGGCACTAATGATAGGGCTACTTATCCCAGCGCTGCCTTGCAAACAGCAAGGCCCCACACCAGGTTTTTCTGTCTGGACTGGCCCCGTAGCAGTCAGAAGCTAAGTGTTTGTGTTGTTCCCTGTTGTTCCTTGTTTGGTCTTGCAGTGTGATTGTTTATAGGCATGTAGTGAGTTCCCCTTATTGTTTCCCTTGCTCCCTTCCCTTTGAGTCTGTGAGTGAAAGAGTGAGTGTGAGCTGAGAGAGTTTCTCTCTTCCCCTCCCCCTGCCTGGGGCTCCCTATCCCTCCCACAGTTTGTAAGATCCCCTTCCTGCTCCAACCCCTGGATCCTGGGGCCCCAAACCCTTCCTTTCCCCCACACTCTGACAACACCATCTTTTCCCTTCCTAGAATTCCCCCTGGGGTGTCTCCAGGTGATTGTGTGTCATAGGGAGCCACAGGACCCTTGGATCCCCATGCCTGATGATGATAGGGGCCTAACGTCCTTACCTTCTCAGCAGTCGGAAGTAGGGCTGAAACGGCAGCAGCTTTTACCACACTGCGATTCCATTCCACCATTTCGGAATTGCCCACGCCACACCACAGCTTTTCTGCCAACATTCTGCTAATTCCACCGGCATTCTGCAAATTCGGAAACTATCAGAAAAATTGTGGAATTGTCGGAAACTGTCGGAAAACCGCTGTTCCGCTATTTTGTGGTGCTGACGGAATGGCGGAAGTAGTGAAAATGGCATGTTTCTGCTATTTGTGAAGCCTGTGGAAGTAGCGGAATGAAATTAGTGGAATGAAAGCCTCTGCTACACCGTACCACTAATTGCGGAAATGCTGTTTCCGGTGGAAATAGCTACCGCTGCAACTTTCCACTACAGCCCTGGTCGGAAGGGTCCAAATACTATCCTGATGATCATTTATACTCAGAGAGAGTCCTTGGGGGCCAAGGGGCATCTTATGTGTTGTTGAAAGGCCCCCAGTTCCCTTTCTCCCTTCCCCCCCTTAACAACAGGATACTGTTTATAGTCAGAATTAAAGGCCCTTTTTACACGAGATGCCCTCAACTCAATGAAGTTGTGGGTGCATGCGTGGGCATGCGTGGGGGAGTCCCATGTAAACAACAAGGCTGGATGGTGGGGGTGCGTGCACGCTCCTGCTCAACACCCATCTTCACCCATCCGCCATGCACAGAGAAACTGGCAAAAACAGTCATTGCTGTGTCTGTGGAGATCAGTGGAGGTGGGTGGAGATGGGTGTCCACACATGTAACTACCCCTAAGCGCTTATCGCCTCGACTTACCGATTCCCTCCACGTCCATATAAAAATGCCTTAAGTTACAGCATTTGATATCTAATCTTCTGAAATTTCTATACTTTAATAGGGTTAATATCTATGCTTTAGATAAAAAATGTTGGAAGTAGCAGTCACATACATTTAAAGCAGACACACATTTAAAAAACAGTCAGTTGATGCATTGTGCCGTAGGAATGTACAATTCGTATTTATTTTGTTTAATTACTAAAACAAACAATGGTCTGTTCATTTTAGTAATTCAAATATGTAAATGGAAAGCCATGGTAATTAAAATGGATGAAAACAAGACAAAAGGCATCTGTTTTAATTGCCAAAATATATATTTTTTAAAAAATAAAAAATTAAACATGCACAAAATGGCTACCAGGGCTATTCTACACATTCACACCTTCCCCCAAAGGGTGCCAGTGCTGCTGGCACCATTTTGGAAAAGAGCTGTTCATGTGCAGAATGGTCTGGTGGCCATTTTTTGCATGCATGCTAGGTAATTTTTTATTTTTAACAAAAATGAAAAAATAAAACAAAAAAATGAAAGTTTTCCTTTATGAAAATGAAGGACTTTTTTGAAAACATTAAAAAAAAATAAAAAAACATGTTCCTATTGCATACCCCTATTGTGCAGACTCTGGGATAGATGATCAGATCCAGGCCTGGACTAACCCAAAGGAAGTTAAAAACTCTTGCATGGAATTGGCTAGGGTTACTGAAGTGTGCAGGGGATCCTAACGGACAAAAATTTGGTGGAGCTGACTGCTGCTTCACATTCAATACAACAATTGGTACACCTAGAATGCTTTCGGCGGGGAGGGTTGTGCATGGGAACTGGCTGATGGAGATGTAGAGTGTGCTGTTATCTTGCCATCCCGAGCTGCGTTGCAGGAGGGGGCGGGGTATAAATTTGGAAAAATAAATAAAAATAAATCCCTGATGCTTATATGGTCCATAATAGTATCTAACCATTTAACAGAAGGTAGTAGGGATGTTCGAACAGAACGGGGTTCAGATGTTCAGCCGTTCGGACGTTGGATCTGAAAACTTAGTTTGGGTTCATGTGTTCGGTCCCGTGGAGTTCAGACCCCCTGAATGTTTGCAAAACTTCGGCCGTGGCAGAGGCTAGGGGTGCCACAGGGATGTCCATGGGGGCATGGCAGGCCATCGGAGGCACAGCAGCAGCAGCAGAGACCGGAAAGGATTGGCGCTTGGCACCCCAGATGGACTGGGCAGGCAGGCTCGGGACTTGGTCCCCGGGGGTGCCCATGGCATCATGGCTGGCTGTCTGAGACCCAGTGGCAGCAGCAGTAGCAGAGGCCAGAAAGGCTTGGGGCTTGGTGTCTGGCCTGGTACCCCTACCTGGATGAGGATTGCAGGCTGCCAGGCATCAGTGGAGCAGTGGCAGACATTGGATTACCAGGTAGCAGAACCCATGGCACAACAGAAGCAGCAGAAGCAGACTGGCAGCGTGGCATGAGAGGCAGTAGGGAAGGCAGGCTGGGACCTTGGCAGAGCACTCAGATAGGCTGGCAAAGACTGTGCAGTGAGCAAGCGAGCGAGCGAGAGAGAGAGAGAGAGTCAAATACGTGGACCGAGATCGTCTAGCCAGCGACCGGCTGGCAAGCTTATAGCTTTCCAATGCCACCTTGTGTCATGAGGTCAGTCAGACAGTCTGGCCAATGTCATCTAGTCAGAGAGAGAGAGAGAGAGAGAGAGAGGCAGGTTGGGCACCAGGCATTGGGACGGAGGGATCGTGCCTCAACAGCAGCAGCCCAGATTGAGGACAGCCCCGTCCCAAGATTGCCCCTGGAATGGGATGGTGTGTGCCACTGCACCATCAATCCATGTCCAGGGGCAGCTCAGGGAATCCCAGCAGCAGAAGGTTCACTTTTATAAAAAGTAACTGCTCCACCAACTTGGCCCCCAGTGTCAAACAGTGCGGCAAATAAATGTCCCCCGTTATGGAGAACACCCACTCGCAGGGGACACTGGTTGGTGGGCAGGACAAGAGACCCTTTGGACAGGGCCGGCCACACATTGGTCTGGCTGGCCCAGTAGGACAAGGGGTTGCTGCTGGGTTTGATGCATGGCTCCTCCTCCACAAAGCTCTCCACTGCTGCTGAGGCGCTGTCGTACTTCCTCATGTAACTGTCCTTTGGCACCACCTCCACCACTGCCCTCCGTCAAGCTGCCTGCCCTGCTGTGCACAAGCCCATGCTCACCAGCGTGCCCTGCACATATAAGCTGCTGCTCCTCGCAATAGGGGTGCTTCTGCTGCTCAGAATTCTGGTGGAGCTGCTACTGTTAGGACTGGATCAGGGACAGGCCCTGCCGGCTCAAAGGGGTGGCTGCTCCCACTCCCACCATCCCCAGGAGCATCCTGCTGCTGCTCCAGACCCCTCTCTGCCTGACGGACCCTCTCCACCAGGTCACACTTCCAGTGCCCATAGAGAACTGTCTGCCATGCCATGATGCTCTTGACCCTGGGGTCCAGCATGGCTGCCCAAACGTATTCCGCCCACTTCCAGGAGCTCATCAAACTACGCCTTCTGCCCTGCTTTCAGCTGCCACACCAGGGCAACCGTCTCATCTGCCAGCTTCCTGCCCTGAGGGCAACAATTCTGCCCCTGGAGAATCTCCTCCAGCCTCCTGAGGAGACTCTGGACCAGAGGGGTCACCTGGCTGATGGTGGCTATGGAGAAGCTGATGGTCTCCGTCATGGCCAGGAACGGTCTCAGCATGAAGATCATGTGAGCCAGGATCTCCTATTCTGCCCCATCGTACCCTAGAGATGCCCCACTGTCTGTTACCAGTTGAATCTAATGCAAGGTGGCTTTCTGCTCAAGAAACTGCTCGAGCATCAGGAAGGTTGTATTCCACCATGAGGCCACATCCTGCACCAGCTGGTGCACTGGGGAGCCTTGCTTGGCCTGCTTCGCCCGGAGGAGGTTGCTGCCCTTCATGTTCTGGTTAAAGAAACTGCCCAGCTTTCACCCATGCTTGATCAGGGAGCTAAGGGTGCCTGCCCCAATCCCCTTCTCTCCCAAACCCAGAGCATCCCGAACCACCAGGTGTAGGGTGTGTGCGGCACAAGGGATGCTTGTGAAGCTCCCCTCGTGGACTGTCCTCAATATGTTGGCCACATTGTCCGTCACCACACACCCTTTCACGAAGGGTGCACCTGGCATGACCTACTCCCTCACCATCACGGTCAGGACTGACTTGATGTTCCAAATGTTGTGGGGGCTGTCCATCACTTCTGCTTGAAGCAGGGCTCACTTATACCCTTCTTCAGGACCCCTCCTGTCACTGCCAAATGCTGCCTCTGGGTCCTGACACCAGTGTGCCATCACTGCCAGGTAGGCTTTCTGCACATTCCGGCTCGACCACAGGTTGGTCGTGAATTGGACTGTGTCACCCCCAGTCCATGCCAGTTGCTCCATCACCTGCTCCTTTAAATTCCAGTACAGGGCTGGCACCACCTGCCAATTCAGGGTGCTGCACAAGAGCAGCTTAAACTGGGAGGCCAAGAAGCCAATCCGGTGCCTAAACCCCATGTCCCCAACCATCGAGAAGGCTGCTGATCCAGCACGATAATTTCCCCCAACATGCGCATGGATTTCAGTTGAAAGCCATGCTGCCCTCCATGTTCTTCAGCTGCAAAGGGACTTGGCAGCTGCCCCCACCCCAGCTCCTCCAGGGTGCACTAACGCTGTTGCTGTTGCTGCCCCCCCCAGCACCAACACCGCTCCTGCTGCTAGAGGCATCTGTTCAAGCAGGACGCTTGCCCACTGATGGAGGCAGATGACTAGCCACTGCAGTCCGGAACCCG
The DNA here is from genome assembly GCA_003113815.1 of Sphenodon punctatus. Lineage (NCBI taxonomy): Eukaryota > Metazoa > Chordata > Lepidosauria > Sphenodontia > Sphenodontidae > Sphenodon > Sphenodon punctatus. The sequence continues at coordinate 3,876 of QEPC01001041.1, read as the reverse complement.
CTGGCATCCACTGCCCCTGCCTGCCCACTTAGCAGTACAGCACTGTGGCATCCCTTAAGATGCCTTGCCATGGCAGTTGTGCCAAGGTTGGTGAGCACCTACCCACACTTCATCACCTTCTGGCACAAAATGCACTGCACATCCCTGGGATCATCCACCTCACCAACTTAAAATGCGCCCAGATGGAGAATTTTTTGCTTCCTCCTGGCTTTTGATCCATACCAGGTGATGCACCGCTGACAGTACTTCTGGGAGGGGCATAACATGGTGGCGACACAGCTCTCTGAGGTACATCCATCACCTCAGCACCAGACATCTCCTCCACAGGACTAGTGTCTGCCTCGCTGTCCCCAATCTGAGTGATGTCCCATGAAGGGGAGTACTGGGACCCTGAGGCTGATGGACTGCCCACCATGCTGCTGCCACTCTCCCTGTGCCCCCTATAGCTGCTGCTGCTGCTGCTCTCCCTGTTGCCATTGCCTGGGGATCGGACCCTGCCTCTAGCAACCTGGGTGAGATCCTCCAGCCCTGGACTGCTGGGGATCACCTCAACAATGGGGGTCCGAGACATTGGTGGCCCGGGAGGAACATCTGAAGCATCTGCACCTGCAGCTGCAGGATATTGCCACAGCCTCCTGTACTGCGGGTCTTCCAGTGCCCTGCATGGCAGTGGATCATTCTGGCAGGACCACACCCTGGCTAGTGCCACTGCTGGGATCCTCGGAAGCTGACTACCAAAATCAGGTCTGTGCAATTTGGGGCGTGGTGATGGACTTGGGCTGCTGCTAATGCCTGCTGCCACGCTGCTGGCACGGCACCTGCCACCTCTGCCACATGCCCCATTGCCTGCCTTACAGGCAGCAGACCGGCCTCTCCTGCTTCCTTCTCCATTTTTCCTTTCCAAATTATGCAGAGGAAGATTTTATATTTTTAAAATTTATTTATTCAGAATTTGAATATTATATATATCTACTACACTAACTCTAACTGTTATTAACTATTCTAAAACCTAAGGAACTAAATTGAATATTTATCTAATATCTACAAAGGCCTAGTCCTACAAACGCACTATAAAATATTAAAACTGAATCACTACACACTATATCTATCTCAATGACTAAGCTAATTCCTACAACTATCTATCCATAGTAACTATCTAATATCAATATCTATATCTATATATACACAGGGATGGAGCGGGGGGGATCACAGACAGTTCACAACAAAACAACACAGGGAGGGGTACAAAACTGAAATGAAAGCTAAATCAATCTAATGCTACTCTAAATAAATCGAAAAACACGGGAAGGGAATCAGGGATGGAATATCTACAGGGAGAAGGGAAAGATTCAATGGAGGGTAGGGAGAAAGAACACAGGGAGGGGAACAAAATTAAAACACCTAAATCTACGTAATCTAAATAAATGAAACTACAGAGGTAAATGTGTGTAAATGGGTGAAATAGGAGAAGGATGGCAATGGATTGGGAGGAACACAAACTGCTGGGAGAGGGAGACTTCTGAAAACGCCTGCTGACAGAATCAGTGACTAGCTCAGAAGGAGTTGGAAGGGGGGAAGGCAATGACTTTTGCTACTTGCTGCACCCGCCTTACCACAAGCCCCATTGGTTCCGTGAAGCTTAGCCCATGGTTAATCGCAGACTGCAAAGCCAGTGGTCTGAGGAAAAGAGGGATGGTGATTGGGCAGGTTGGCTGCTAGTCCAAGCCTCTCCACCCCTGGTGCCAGGAAGTCTGCTCCTCAGCTGCCCCCCTCTCTCCCTGGGCCTTCCAGCCCCATTTTCCCCACCCGAACACATCCGAACATGACCGAACTGTTTGGGGTATCAGGCGCTCAGTTCGACCATTTGGTTCGGCTGTCTAAACGGGCCGAGTTCGAGCTGAACACCGAACAGTCGAACCGCATTTGTACATCCCTAGAAGGTAGAGCATCCTTACTGCTAGCCAAGCTTGATGCTAGTCAACATGGTATTTTGACTGTATTTGGGTAGAGTTTGATTTGTAGGTTATTTCCCTTTTCAGATGGTTATGTACTTCTACTTCCAGTCAAACCATAAGTGGAAGTGCCAAAATAATGTGAAAGACTGTTATCACATGCTATTCCCAACCCAATTGGTAAGTAAAGGATATCATACATAGGTTACAAAGTAACAAAGTACTTTCCATTTCTCAGCACTGAGAGAAACTGGTGTGTGATGGTTCCCTATGCTCGTAGCAGGACATACTATGCACAGAGAGGCTAGCATTGTTGATCGGCAGGAATTCTGAAGTGGAATGTTTCACAGAGCTATGTTCCATATGCTAACTGTAAAACAGAATGAATGGTACCTTGGGATAGAAAACAAACAATTTAATGTTGTTCAAGTGAGCAGACGTGCTTTGAGCTCTCTAGAGGCCTTAGAACTCCATCAGATGGGTCATATAAGTTCAGGCACCTGCAGGAAATCAGTGAAAACATGGCAAGTGAGCAAACATGCTGCCAGTATTTGGGGGTAGTCCAGGATATTCAGAAATATGGAATAAGCATGTGTCATTGCTTGGGTTGCAGAGTATTGGCAGTCTTTCCAAATAGATTTTTGTCCTGTTTATGGCTCACAGGCTACATCTAGTATTAGGGAAAATAACCAATTGAGAAGGTAACGAACTGTTTCCTATTTACTTGTTCCACACCACTCATGATTTTACAGACTTCTACCGTATCCCCTCTCAGTTGTCTTGTCTCCAAACTGAAGAGCCCTAACCTATGTAGCCTCTCTTCATAGGGGAGCAGTTCCATATACTTTATCATTTTTGTTGCCCTTCTCTGTACCTTTTCTATTTCTACTATATATTTTTCTGAGATGGGGTGACCAGATGTGCACACAATACTTAAGGTGTGGTCACACCATAGATTTATAGAGATACAGTTTTATTCTCTATCCCTTTATGAATAATTCTTAACATTCTGTTTGCTTTATTGACCACCGCCACACATTCTGCTGAGGATTTCAATGTATTGTCCACAATGACTCCAAGGTCCGTCTTTTTCCTGAGTGGTAACTGCTAATTTAGAACCCAGCATTGTGTATGTATAGTTGGGATTATTTTTACCTATGTGCATCACTTTGCACTTGTCCACCCATTCTCAAAAATCTGCCTGCAATTCTTCACAGTCTTCTCATATTTTAACTACTTTGAATAACTTGGATCACTTTCACACCTTCTCCCCTGTGCATATTTTGGATGCGGGAGGGAATCCACAAGCAAGAATATTTGCAGGGTTCAACCGATCTCAAAGTCCCCCTTGCATATTCTGGCTTCCGCATTCCCTCCCGCAGCTGAAATATGCATGCAGGGGAGAGGGGGAGGTGTAAAAGTGGTCTTGGTATCTTCTGCAAATTTGATCACCGCACTCTTTACTCCCTTTCCTAGATCATTAATGAATACATTAAACAACACCGATCCCAGTACAGATCCCTGAGGTACTCCACTATTAACCTATCTCCATTGTGAAAACTGATCATTTAGACCGAGGCCGTTTTCACACAGACATGCTAACACTGACAAAATGGGTGTTTCATTTTATTACACATGTTGCAGGGTGCCCATAGAGCACACATGCATCCCTGCAATATGCATAATAATATATAACACCCATTTTATCAGTGTTAGAGTAACTGTGTGAAAAGGGCCATACTCTTTGTTTCCTGTCCTTTAATCAGTTACCAATCCACAATAGGACACTGCCTCCCATCCCATGGCTTTGTAATTCCCTCAAGAGTCTCTCAAGAGGGATCTTATCTAGGGATGTGTGAACAGGATGGAGTTCAGATGTTCGGGTGTTCACCTGTTCTGACTAAAAACCTAGTTTGGGTTCGTG